>SMGU01002746.1:22500-52500 GCA_004348175.1 Puccinia novopanici | reverse complement strand
TATTTTTTCACCTGCCCTTTTATAGTATTAGTTGAGCTTGCTGGTACTTATAGCTTTAGGAGTTCCCAGCATATAGTGAGATTCTAGATATTTTACTGACCTACCTTGCCTAGTCTGATCTCAAATGAGATGGTTCAAACTAGTTTATCATCTCATTTTATCTTTTATACCTAGGGCAGCGATTCCTACCTTTGAATCCTTATAGTTAAGACTGCTGTTGATCTTATTATTTATTAAAAGCTACTAGTGGTTAAACACATTATCTCTTTTATTCTAAATTAGACACTGAGCAAGAGTCAAACCCTATACCTAGGCTTTCGCCGTAGCAGAGTTCTGTGTTTGTGTTAAACAGTCGCACCCTACTATTGTCTGTGAGTTTATATATCTTTATACCACCCCCTCCGCATTACGTACATATATCCATTATACTTTCATAACGAGAGAACAAGCTCCTTATATAAAGTTTATATTGACTACTCTTTATCCTCAAAGTTACAGAGCTAGTTTGCCGAGTTCCTTAACATGTATTAAGCTATCATCTTGATACTTTTATATCAGTCTATCTGTGTTGCATGATACGGTCGATCTAGCTTGATCCTTTACTCTTTTCACCCCCCACCTCATTTCGAATAAATGTCTACCTTCGTCGACAGGGTTTTCTTGCTACTCTTTTCCTGTTTTTTATACGCTCAAATCCCATCACTCTTATCCTCATTCACTCCCCCTTCCGGTTCGAGATCACGTGGACTTTAAGACCTTGTTACTTTTTTCACGTATCTATCATCACCTTTCGCTTCTTAGCTCTGGCTTAGATACCGCATAACACTACCTCACTATGTCATTACCACTCCTATATCCTTATCCCTCTCTTCACTTACATTGTCAACTTAGATTGAGTACTATACCGGAATGTTCACATATCTTAGCAAATCCTAGACTTAAGATGAATGTTTCTACATTTTTGCGTTACTCATCGAGTCATTCTCACTCCCTGATACATTAAATATGAAACACATTTAATCCTCTCCCAATACTTTATCCTCCTCTTACCTCTCATTCGATTTCTAAAGAGAATTAGCCTTGAAAACATACAGGAACGGTCTGCTACTATCATCCTATATCTTACCGCATTCTTCCTCACCTCTACCCTTACCCTTTCTTTAAAGAAAGAAAGGTCGAGTGGTCTCCCTGCTTTACGTATATTAGTTTGAGTGTTGTTTCGGTTTACATTTTAAGCCCGTATATCTTCGGAGTATGTCTCTCTGCTTCTTAGCTCCCTGATATACTATCGTACATCATCCTCCCCATACATATCTCTGTATCTGGGATCTTCCCCTGAGCTCGGCCAGGTTAGGAGGCTTAGTCTAATTACAAGATCATTGTACTGTTACGTACTCTTTAAAGAATGGATGTTTCCAGTCACACCTCATGATTGTCTTTGGAAACCATACAACCTTATTACTACTTAAAATCCCCCCACACTTAGTGGAGTTATGTTATTCGGAACCTTAACTTACACTTTGGGCTGTTTCCCTCTCGACATACGACCTTATCATCGTACGTCTGAAACTATCATCTTAAACAATACTTTTCTGAGCTTAACTCACATAGGTACACACCTTTATGCCCTATTAACCTCCTTGATCGTCGGTCTCTTATTACCTACATCCCCCGCATTACCCTATACACATGGTGTATCGGAAGTACGAGACCAAGAATTATGCGTGTGAATCTTTACTGTACTCGTCCTGTTCCTTATTCTTCCTTCACCTCTTACCTGAGGTTTTATTTTATTAGAATCTTATGATAGGTCATGCTCTAACATGTTTCGCAGACAACCAACTATCACGACGTTCGATTAGCTTTTCACTACTAAAGTCAACTCATCAAAGGCTTATGTAACAGCCACTCGTTCAGACTCTTAATCCACAAAATCCTCGCTCGTTTATCCTTACCTATTACGAACTGATTCTTTAAATTCTGATCCTGATCAACTTTAGATCACGTCGTTTTAGGTCTCCTTAATATAACTACCTTCCTGATGGGTAGGACTCTATCTCATCACCCCCTCTCTCGTACCTATACCCTCACCTCTGCAGGTTTCTTACTTCGCCTATTTCGGTTCTAAATTTTAGGGTATGGAATGGAATTGAATTGAATTGAATTGAATTGAATTGAATTGAATTGAATCTCGCTATATTAAATTAGTAAACCCGCCATTATGCAAAAGGTACAATATCATCTCTTTAGACTCTATCTGCTTATATGATCTCAACTCGTTATCTTTCACTCACGTTACTCTACTCTATCGCTAGACTGTACTCTATGGCCTTGAAGACGGATCTCCATGTCTTATGAAGTTTGTCTGACCTTTACTGATTTTTATCGCCTTTACTCTCAGTCACTCTTGTGATTTTTTTAAACAGTTACTTAGATGTTTCAGTTCACTGTATCTCGTACTTGGGTTTTCACCTTTCAATTTATCCTTCATACCGCCCTCACTACTCTTCACATCCCTGCGCATACTTTAGCTCGGAAGAGCATTGCGGTTTAGTATGTTTACGTACTTAGCTGTACTTACGAATCTTTATGCCTTTAGACATTTATTCTTACAGCCTGCAGAGATACTCATTAAGATCACTTTATCTTTTATCATGTTTTCATATACTTTAACGATTCTATTAAATCAAATACAACACACCACCCCCTTCGTATATTACATCCCTTACTTACCCCCCTACACCACCTCTGTCACATCTTGTATCGTATCGTTTACCTACCTCTCCACACTACTATGCCTAAATATTTTTCTTCTACTTTTACATTAACAAAAACATACACACCTGTGCAGGCCCTGATATAAGACTCGCATTGTGCTATATCTATACCTATCACAACCCTTATCCTTTCACACACATCCCCCTTCCCCCTTTAATACTCGCTAGATTTACTTATTATCTGTTTAACACTATCCCCCCTATCCCTTCTTTTACTTACACTTATTATACCCTTTATCTCTTAATCTTAACCTACACTTATCCCTATTACTCCCCTATATCTCATTACTCCTACACCCTCCCTCTACCTCCCCCTCCCTCTTTGCACACTCATACTTACTGTCTTATCCCTTATATCCCACCCCCCCCCCCCACTTATCTCCCCTACCTTTATTAGGCTTTAGTTTCTATTATATGTGGAGCTCTGCCCCTTAGCAAAAGGCCTGATGGCAAGTATTATTATATATATTACCTCTATAAAATATTAGGCTCTTATACACACATATTTATATCTTGTATATTTATATATATGTATTTGTGCCTCCCGTATCCTATATATATATATATACATATATTATTGTTTATTATGGACAAGATGAGATTCGAACTCACAAGATGATTAACATCAGACGATTAGCAATCGGCTACACTTCCCCAGTTGCAGCTTGTCCCTGTCCCTGTTTCTCTCATCATTCTTTATTTTTATCCTTCTTCTTACCTCTCTTAACATTAAGGTTGCCCCCATATTGGCCTCATTTTATCTGTCTTCATTACTTCATTTTATCTATATTATTATATCTTCTTATCCTCTTTATTAACATGTATTAGATTCTCATTCAAATCCTATGTTTAAAAAAAAAAGGTTAAGGATCACAACCCTCTCTGTCGATCAAAAATATAATATAATGATCCTATTTACGAAATTCCCCTCATTAGGATTTGATTTTAATGAATATTTTTATATTATATACAAAATGAAGATAAATCTAAAGATTAAGATACAAGATATTAAATTTTATCCATATTTAGATTGTGATGATGATGCAAGGTGTTGGAGCCGCTCTACTAGTCTCGCTCATCACACTCCCTCATTCTACACTCATTACTGTTACGAAGGTTACATTCGCATTATTTAGGACTTGGGTGAGATCCTGCCTGCTGATATCCACCTCTCTCCTTGAATTTTACCCTATTTTTATCTTTTCTTATACTCTTGTCTATATCACTTGTAGCTCTTGAAGGATTATATTATATATATTATATTATATATATATTATTCTATATTAGAATTATTCTATTATATATTATTCTTTTATTTATTATTCTATTCTATATTATTCTTTTATTTATTATTCTATTCTATATTATTCTTTTATTTATAATTCTATTATTTATTATTCTATTCTATATTATTCTTTTATTTATAATTCTATTATTTATTATTCTTTTATATTCTATTATATAATATTCTTTTATATTCTATTATATTCTATTCTATTATATTCTATTCTATTCTATTCTATTCTATTCTATTCTATTCTATTCTATTCTATTCTATTCTATTCTATTCTATTCTATTCTTTTATATATTATATTCTATTCTATTCTATTCTATTCTTTTATATATTATTATATTCTTTTATATATTATTATATTCTATTATATTATTATTAATATTATTATATTATATTATATTATATTATTATATTATATTATATTATATTATATTATATTATATTATATCTAGTACTTACTAGGATTGTGGAATTTATAGACTTATAAAGTCTATCTATCGTCATGGATTTTATTTCTTATTATTTTAGTCCTATTTATTAAATTGAGAATGAGTATTCAATTTAGTATTCAAATAATAATCTCATATTATTGCGTTGCTTATCCCCCTTGAAGGATCATATCATATCATATCATAAAACAATGGGTGCTACATCTATTCTATATTTCCCATACTTACCTATTTCTTTTAAGAAAAAATCCCCTAATCTTATATCACCCTATATCATCTCATCTAAGCTCGCAAGTTGATGAGAAATAGAAAGAAGTCGTGACGTTGCTTCATTTTACCATAGTTTTACCTATTTTTATCTCTATTTAGTATGCATTTTCTCACCTCCCATTTCTTCTTTCTATTAAAAAACATAGAATCTAACTTAACATGGGAATACTAAAAACCTTATTATACTTAGCACATCCCTTCCCACTCCTTTACACTACATCCCTCAGCGTGATATGATATGATATGATATGATATGATATGATATGATATGATATGAGGAAGATTCTTTGTATTATACTTTACATCTGTCCTCATTATCCCCCCCCATCTTAGTGCATACCCTTAGTGATTAGGGAAAAGGTTATTCTATCTACTTCTTTTCAAGAACTTACCATTACATTTTTATAAAAATAAATGTAAACCGAGGGGGTTTATATTCTTTAGTTGGATCATAAAGCTACTATTTTTAAAGAGTGATAAGGGATAGACTTAGAGTAGCAAATAGTATATAAGTAGCATAAGAGGTTGTAACCCCTGTATCTATACGACTCATTGAAGCTGCTCAAGAATTCATTGTTGACTCTATTTTAACTGGTCCTATTATTTCTAGACTTCCCTTATCCAGTGTTTGACTACAAACATAACCCAGTCTTATACTTATTATAATAATGTATGAATAAACAATATCCACCATTCACTTCTTATTAAAAAATCTAGTGATTAGTTTTCCCTGTGTTCCACTTGATATATATACAATATAGTGTGGCTTATATGTATATAGATAAAAGGCTATACTTGCACTAAAAATTGTTATTATGGTTGGAATTAGCTTCATTGTAATGGGTATAAATTCTGCTTCCATCAGTGTAACAGATTCAGGTCTATGATACATAGAAGATATTAGCCCATCTGTACCCATCCCTGTTATTATATCTCTTGAGATGTAACCAAAAAAGATGGATATAAAAGCAAGAAGAGTAAATGTCATCTGTACTAGAAGAGGTTGATCATGAGTCTGTATATATTGTTGTCTACTCGCATGAGGCATTCCTGTAAACGTTATACATACTAGCCTTATCGAATAAAAAGCTGTCAGGAAGGCTGTTATCGTCCCCATTACGTATGCTTGGTACCCTGTAAAAGTATATTGACTATAAGCTAGCTCTAGGATCAGATCCTTTGAATAATAACCTGATAGAGGAAAAATCGCTATTAGACTTAGACTCCCTACTATTATGGCCGTATAAGTAAATGGTAGTATCATCATTAGACCTCCTAGCCTCCTTATATCTTGCTCATCTGATATTGAATGTAGTACCCCTCCCGCTGATAGAAATAGTAGAGCCTTAAAATAAGCATGACTTGCTATATGTATTAGTGCCGCTGAATATTGACTTAGCCCTACTGCTATGACCAGATATCCTATTTGAGATATTGTTGAATATGCAATTAGACGCTTCATGTCATTCTGGAATAGACCTGAACTAGCCGCAAAAATAGTTGTTATTTGACCTACAAATAGAATACATAGAAGAGAATAGGGTGCATACTCTAGAATTGGAGAACTTCTGATGAGTAGATAAATCCCTGCTGTTACTAGTGTAGCTGCATGTAGCATCGAACTTACTGGTGTAGGCTATTTTATTATTAATACTTATCTCATCCACACCGCCTCTCCCCTATTAAAGTTTATTACTGCGGGGGGAGCGTGGATGCGGGGGATTTGTCCATTTTATGGATTACAAGTACTAATTCTGCACATTTGGCAGCAGTAACTCTCATTACTGATTGGACTATATCATCTCTCCTGTCTATGTCTTACTTGATACTCCCTCCCCCACATGGAGCTGGAGCCCGCGAGAGCTAGAGCGAGAGCTTCACGTGTAGTCTCTGAGGATCCTACTTGTACTTTATCTATATATACGTTGGTTTCCTGCTGATTGCCCATTGTTTCATCTATGATATTTTACCTTATCTACCTTATTTACCTTCTTTACTTTATTCACCTTATTTTTTATTACTAAAATTACTAAAATTACTAAAATTACTAAAATTACTAAACTAACTAAATTAACTAAACTATACCGCTATGACATAGCTGAAATTATTCTATACCGGTTATATTCTACGTTAATCAAGACCCGACTCAATGATTATTATTTATTATAAGGTAAGGTATGGTAAGGTTCTCATAGCTTTAGGGTGTTCCAGCATTTAGTGAAGTTTTTAGAGGGCCCTGCCGGTATTACCGAGCTTATACATAAAGATTGAATGCATATACTGTGTTACTAGTTCTCGCACTTGTTCTATACTTGATCTACTAATACGAATACGATACGTGTTCTTAGCTGCATTACGAAGCTGAAGTGCACTTTCAATACTTAGTTGTTGTTGCAGTAGATCTTGTTGCCGTTGACACTCGGCCTTTGTGAAAGATTCGGTACAAAGAACTACTGTTTTCTTTTTATTATCAAAATTACCATCCTCCATTACTCAATGTGCTAGCGATCTGGCTGAGAACATCTTTGCAATACAATAGGGTACAATCTTAATGAATTTGTTAAGATCCGGATCCCAACGGTATCAAAGTGCATGAAGTTCTGTAAAAATGGGACAACAACCAGTACAAAAATTATAATGTGCAATATCCTTCCCAGCATGTTGGGTATATTTGTATTAGGCCTAGGTATTAGTGCTGAAGGTCTGAAATACGCATATGTTGTACCACAAAGAAAAACTATATACTCTCTAGAAGATGCTATCATTGATATTCCGTATCTTGCATTTCCTTTCATAATTCCATTCTTAGTACCACTACCTGTTTGGATGTGTCCATCACCTAGTATATTCCCTGCTATTACCTGTTGCACCTCATCTGGAACTGTCTGAATAAACGTTGGAAGACCTCTACTTATTCCCCCTGCTCAGGATGTTGCTTCTTTCTTTAGGTTTCTGTATTCGCTATCTACTATTTTTTTTATTACAATTAACGTAACTTGCCCGACCCTCCATCGCGGAGACTAGTCAAGTATGAAGACCTAGTTGAGCACTCTTCGACATAGCTCCTATTATAAACATAATACCAATAAATGTTAGTGCTGCTGTTGATATATAGGGTGAAAGACTAAACGCTGTTGCATAATCCATATTTGAAAAAGTTCACAGACATGCTATAAACCCTATACTAATAAATATATCCCCCACTCTATTTACTGTTATCGCCTGAATCGCTGCCTTTGATGCTTGAATCCTTGTATACCAGAAATTAATGAGAAGATATGAAAGCACTCCAATACCTTCCCACAGAATTGAATTGAATTGAATTGAATTAATTGAATTAATTGAATTGAATTGAATTGAATTGAATTGAATTAATTTAATTAATTGAATTAATTGGTTATAAAGATTTTTATACAAATAGCCCCTTAAGTTTACATCTTACATCTTACTTAACATCTTATATATTATTCATCCTTCTATTTACCTACGATCTTATTTAGTGGAGCCGATTGTCGCACTCTTATCCTATCCGTCAGCGTCATGGCTGCCCTATTAGCCGCCCTCTTAGCGTTAAACATCTTATTATTAATTATATTAGCCCCTGTTTAACCCTTACAAAAGCATACATATTAGTTTATTATCCTACACTTTCTGATCGTTGAATACTCTATTACCCCTGCCCTCTATATGTCCGCCGCTATACACTCCTTATTACTTACTCGGTTCTTGTTGTACATATGGGTCCAGGCTGGGCATATTTCGTGACTTTAAGGCAATGGTATCACCCTGTTCTTGAATCTGGCTTACGCGTATGTTTTAGCTTCTAAACTCGTAATATGCTCAAACATTTTATATAGCTTATCAATTTTATCAGGATATACTTGATCACATCAAACCCTTCCACTATGCGTTGGCTTACATCTCCCATATTTATGCCTCACAATTGCACATGTTGGCACATACTTTTGTATAAACATTAGTACAATGGAAGCTGTCGCTACTAGATTCTATAATATTTAGATTATATGGCTACCAAAATCTTCACCCCCTACTCTACATCATCCAATTTTCATTGAACTCTGGACTCTATCTTCAAGCTACTCCCGTACTCGTTGGAAATGGCTGCACCACGTATAGTCTCTGGGGATCCTACTACCTACTATATTAGTCTAATTTTAAAAGGGTTGGTTTCCTGCTGATTGCCCCATTGTCCACAACATTTCTTCACACTCTTTACTGTGTGCCTATTCATATAAATAAATACTGTTAGGTGCACAAAGGCTTTAGGGGTTCCCAGCATACAGTGGTGTACTATATACTGCTCACGCAGTACTTAGGCCGGAAAAGTTTGACCTACAAATATTAGTAGATATGAATCCGCACTTACCAGAATCATTATGAAAAACGTAAACGCTGATAGATATGATATAAATCTCTGCACATGTGGATCATTCGCTATATATCAAGTACTATATACATGTACTACAAATGAAATCTGACTCACTACTATCAGCATCATTACTGTCATCGGATCAAAGTGAAATGACCAATTAATACTTAGGGTGTCACTCTCCATCCAATTCCACAGTACTACATACACCGTGCTCTGGCTGAATACTACTTCATAACATATCAGTATTATTATTACCATACTCATAAATATAAATAGTACTGACATCACATTCGACCCCGTACCTCCTATCTTCCTCCCTAGTATACCCGTGCACAGTGATGAGGCTAGTGGAATGAAAATCGATGTTAGATACATCTCCCTATATTGAAATACTTCCTCTTAGTCTGTAATAAGCTACTACTAGACCTAGCCCAATCGCACTCTCTGCCCCCGCTATTGAAATAATTA
Organism: Puccinia novopanici; assembly: GCA_004348175.1. Classification (NCBI taxonomy): domain Eukaryota; kingdom Fungi; phylum Basidiomycota; class Pucciniomycetes; order Pucciniales; family Pucciniaceae; genus Puccinia; species Puccinia novopanici. Next base: position 42,848 of record SMGU01002746.1, on the reverse strand, counting down.
GTACCCCATAGGTCATCCCTATTACATCATCATAAGCATAACTGCTTATTACAAATATCATAGTACATCCTAGTAGTATTAGCTCAATCGAAATTAGCATCATAATAATATTTCTCCTATTTCTTATGAAACCCAGAACCCCTACTATAAATAGTGATATACTTAGTGTCATCTTTATTTAGGTCCGCCTTATCTGTTTTATTATTTTTAACACACTCCACTGTCGAATCCACACACCCTCCTCAGGCTGTTACACCATCTACTCCCCCTACTTTACCCTATATTACTTTATTAAACCCCTTACACAAGCTACTCCTACTCTACATGATACCCTGCAAACCCCCCCCCCCCCCCACCCACCCTTACCCCCTATTCTTTATTTATCTATACCATCTTAAAACTCATCCATTATATCTCTCACCTACTTCCACATACCCCCTGCGGGTGGGTCTATTAGCTCCCCTTATCCCCCCAATATTTATTTATATATACACGATGAGGCCTATTTTATCCGTCTAGCCCTGCCCGTATCCTACCTATCCTCCTTCGTTCGCCCCTGTGTGAAGATTACCTACTCCCGTATATTACCTGCAGCGTATTAGTACGAGGTTGATGAGATTCGAACTCACAATAGCTTCCCCGACAAGAAAGAGTCTTACCATTAGACGACAACCACTCCATAGCTTTATCCCTTTACACCATACTAAACCATATATCTAACACCTTATACCTTTAACCCTATATATCATCTCTGATATATTAAACCCTCTCTTTGAGCAGGAGAGAATCGAACTCACTTAGCAATACTGCACCGATTTTACAGATCGGTCAATCTTCCAAGATTATCTGCTCACCCCCTAACTATACCTCATAAAACCTACCCTCACACACACCCCACCCCCCCACATCCCCCTCCCACAATGCTACCTTACCCTTTTCTTTTTACTTTAAAAACCATATTTACCTATCTATCCTCACCTAGTCTTACATCACTCACCCTCCTCCGCCTTATACTCTCCCTACATCATGCCTCGCCCTCACCCTTATTTTTTATTATCATTTTATATTAAATGTTTTTATAGTCCTATTTTACCTGGCAACATCCCTTATCCATCATCTACACCTCATTATCTTACCCTTCTTTTTATTTTACCCTTCATACTACATTATGAAAAAGGAAAGGAAAGGAGAGGAGAGAAGAGAAGAGGAGAGGAGAAGAGAGGAGAAGAGAAGAGAGGAGAGAAGAGAAGAGAAGAGGAGAAGAGAAGAGAGGTTCATAAACACTAACCTTTTAGTTACACCCTTGCACCTTAACCCATCTCTTTTATCTATCTATTAACTTATACATCTATAAATCTCCTCCCTACTACAACCATAACACACCACTTTCGTATTATGCTGCATCTATATTTTTAGTCCTGATCTATCCCTACCCATTTATCTCACCCTTGTATCTTACCTACCACCTCACTCTACACATACCTATTCTTATCACCTCAAGAGACATTTCGTAGAGTTTAAAACATCCTTCCGCTGGTCCTACCCATTTCTTTTTATTATTTTATTAATCTATTTATCTCACACCTCTTCTATACCATACCCCCCCCTATCACTGTTAGTAAGGATATCTTATAAACATCCTTACACTAGTTACCCCTTTTCTTCTTTTTATAAAATATACCCCTCTCCTTACACCCCCACACACTACATCTGTATGGAAGGAATAGATAGAAAAGGTATATTTTATTACTACTATTATTGCCTATATACTACTGGACTCATATATTTCTTACAACTGCTACCTGTTACATACTCCTTTTTATCCTTCATAGCTCCAACCTCCCTATATATATTTATATCTATACCTTATTCTATACTTATATATATTTTTATTATTTTTTTATTTTTATTCATCCCTTTATTTTCTCCCTCTTATTCCCTATCACTATTTTCTATATTGGCCTATATATTACCCTCTATTTATCTTTACACTGCACATATTTAGCCTCTTTTACATCCTTAGTTAAAGGTTCTTTGTTAAACCACTCTTTCAAAATTCTCATTATATCATTATTCGTAGTTACTCATCCGCTGCCTACCCGCCTATTGTACATTATATACCCTCATTTATCCCCTTCCTACATCCCCCTTCTATTTTATCTATATCTATTATTATTATATTCTATTTTATCCTATTTTATTCTTTTATTCTTATATTCTATTCTTTTCTTTTCTAACCTTTTTATCCTATTTTTACCTATTCATTATTATATCCTATCCTTTTATTCTTATATCCTATTCTTTTCTTTTCTATTTTTACCTATTATGTCACTCCTATCACCCCTCCACCCATCCTCATCCCTCTACACAATCAAAGCATGTTTATTTTCATTAGTTAGTTTATAAATACACTTTTAGTTTAAGAAAAGCAGGAAGTGATGTGAGGGTATTTAGTTAAACATCTCATTTTACATTACTACTCGTATCCTCTATCTCTGCGTGAGTCTTAATTATTACTGGCATTATCTTATTCTGCCCGGGGAGAGATTTGAACTCTCAACCTATCAGGCTTCAACTGATCGCTCTACCAATCGAGCTACCTGGGCTTAGCCTACTTACTACCCTCTTTATCTCGTCTTGCACATTCACTGCATTACACTCCGTTGAGTATGTTTATTTTTTATAATCGCCTCGCACCTTAATAGTCTACCTCTGTCGTAGCCGTCTATTTTATCTCTCCTATATTTAATCTATTAGTTGCTGGTTACCTTGTGCTAGCTTTTTGCTGAACTCTAACCTGCACCCCCCCTTAATATTGGATTCAACCTTATATTACCCACTTCAATTTATCTACCTATCTCTCTCTTTTTAAGAACAAATAAATAAATCTACCCTTGAATACCCTCATCACCACCTCCTATTACCCTTCTTTTAACACTTTCCTTACTTTTACCTACACTCCTGTTATATTACTTTTATTTATATCTTTTACACCTTATATAGTTTTACCTCTATATTATCTCAGCTACTACATCCTTACACATCCCTCTCTCATAGTCTACTATGCCTCATACCATTTATATTAATGTTTACCTCCCCCCCCGACTATGCTAATATAAAACATACCCTATAGCAGTATATAATAACTTATTCATTTTATTAATTAAAAATGTACCTATAAAGTGGGCTTTATCGTCAACTTACCCCCCTCAAAATGGTACGCTCACATAAAGATTATTTTTACCTAACCTATTGACACTGGAGATTTTGAGAATCGAACTCAAACCTAATTACTGCAAATAATTTGTACTGCCATTGTACTAAACCCCCCACCTTATTGCTGTACTACACCCTTTAACCACTCCTACTACCTTTACCTTTCAAACCTTCCCGTCTTACCTCACTACAAGTATAAAAATCACAATGGCTTCACAAACACTCACTAAGGTGTTTGGGAAACAAACCCGATCACATCACACCACGATTACATGATATTTTATAGCGATATATTAAATCTTTAGGCTTAATTACCCCACTTATAACATGTGTTTATGAAGAATGATTATATGTATCCTATAAAGGATAGGATACTATCTTATAAAACTGATGGTTCTATTTATTGGCATCTATTTTACTGATGATTGATTATATTCTCTTATAAAACAGATGAGAAGGAGGGATAGGTCACAAGACATATTATTACTATATCGTATCCATAACACTCCCTCAGGGTTGTTTAGTTATGCTTTGGCATAGGCTGTTTACACCCCCCCCCCCCTATCTATCCTTGTTACTATCCGTCATTTAAACGTCTATTTATCTAAACATTTTATTTACCTTACACAAACAAACATACCTATTACCTTTACTTGTTTATAATCTTATTTATATTTTATCTGATGGTTGGAACTCTTATATTACCCCCCCTTTAGTCCTACTTCTACTGCTTATCCCTTACATATTGCTCCTGTTATTATTATTCTCCGTACTTCTTTATCGTTAATGAGTTATCTCACCTTCTAACCCATACCTGAAAACATTCTTATACAAAATATCGTAGTTTTTACAAAATTACCTATTGCATACTACCTGCCCCTTCTTAGTCCTACATCATAAAGGTCCTGACTGTCTATCCGTGGTCTATACACATTATATCGCTATTACCACCTATATTATTATATCTATTATATTCTATATGGGCTCTATGTTACTAACCTTATACTTAGACAAATTAGTACATTCTTAAACATGACTATCATACTTTACCCTCTTAGATAGCATCCTTGAGCCTATAGCACTCTATTTCATATTTACTCACCCTTCATTTCTTTTCTATACTCTATTCTGCTACTCTATTTTATCCCTATTGCCTCGTTTGACTCCATTATTTTCTATTTTTAGTTTTTAACTATTCTATCTAAAGCAAAGCCTTGAGAGGTGGACTAGGACCCTCACCTTTTAAAAACATACCTTTTCTTATCCTCTTCTACACCTCTTTAGTGCTCTACTTACCCCTTGTTCGCATTCTTTTATCCTCATCTTATACTCACTTAGTCTTCAAGAATACTCCTATCTCTCTTACATTATACCGCTTTCAAACCCTTATCACACACACCATTTCTTTTTATTTTATCTCTGTCCTAGGTCTTGCCTTATCGTATCTATCTTTTCTTGTATATGTTGCGCTGCTTGGTTCTCACTCCTGCTTATCTAAAACCCTTAATGACTGAGTTGCCCACCTCTCACCTTGAAAGATGTATGTGCTTACCCTTTTCTAATCTATACATCTGCGCTGCTATATCTATCTACCCTACTCCGCTTCAGGATCTGACTTACTTAGCAAAAATGCATACTCTCATATGGGTTGTCCCTCGATCCCTAGGCTCGAATACATTACTCTAAGGTTTGATTTACTCACTCCAATGCAACCCTCAGCATGACAAAACCTATTCAAAGTCTGTTTAAAGCTTAGGTATTTTTACTCGGACTCATACCTTTTAACATTCTAGTCAACACCTCATATACCATTAGTGTCTCTAGATACAAAGCGTTCTTGAGCTGAACTGATATTAGCTGAGATTATATGTGCAGAGCTGAACTACTCGAACAGAATGAATCCCCTCTTGTCTGATGCTGCTAACATGCTCACCTATTTAAACTGCAACTCCTTCATACCGCACTCCCTCTCCATGTTGTACCAAAAGGGGATATCATCAACATCATCTACATCCCTCCTATATCCTTCCCTTGTCGTCTCATCCCTTTCCGAGCTCTGGTGTAAACCATTGCCCACTTATATCATATCTGTACTCAACACTCCCACCTTTATTACCTTACACCTACTTTACCTTGCTTCTGTACCCTCATTTTACCTATACCTCACTTTTCATGATTTATCTCCCATCTCCTCATTTCTCCTATGAAAGGTTTGCTTCATTGATTCTTATCTCCGCTCATTGCCTTATACAAACACCCTCTCGTATCATCATCAGTGCTATTACATTGCGATATCGCTGTACACCCCCCCCCCCCATACATCATATCATATCATATCATATCATATCATATCATATCATATCATATGTACTGTAAAAGCCACATCTCCTCATGCTCATTATTTACACTTCTAAGAACACGGCGTAATGTCAAAGGCTACAATGGCACATGGCATAAATACTACCATCCCAATGACAATAGGTAGTAGGATTAGTCAACATGTTATCATCAGCTGATCATAACGTAGACGTGGCAGACTCGCCCTAAACCATACAAAGGCAAAGCAAAATACTGAAGTCTTTAGAGCTAGAATGATACTTTGACTGCTAAAAAATGTGTCATTATTTATTACCTCTGGGATTATAAACCCCCAAAAAAAAAGATGGCTGTTAGTGTCGACATTAGAATAATATTTGAATACTCGGCTAGAAAATACATTACAAAGATCATCCCTGAATAATCTGTATTAAATCCTGATACTAGCTCAGACTCCGCCTCTGGAAGGTCGAACGGCGTCCTATTAGTCTCCGCAAGAGCACTGATAAACCAAATTATAAATAGAGGCAGAAGAGGAACTACAAATCAAGTTGATTGTTGATGTATAATAATCGTGGTATAATTAAATGAACTCGTTATCATGATAATTGCCAGAATTACACTACTTATAATTAGCTCATAAGACAGTATCTGGGCTGTTGATCTTAGCCCCCCTAGAAATGCATACTTTGAATTACTCGCCCACCCCGCAAACAGAATCCCATATAGAGATACTGATGATAGGGCTATCGTATATAGCACACCTAGCGATAGATCCGCTAGAGCTAGACCCTGGCCTATCGGTACCACCCCCAACCCAGTAGTGAAAATGTTAGGGTTACCATCGGCGCTATAAATAGTAGTACCTTGTTGGATTGATGTGGTACAATAATCTCCTTCACAATTAGCTTTAGCGCATCTGAAAAAGGCTGTAGTACACCGTATACCCCTACTACATTCGGACCTACCCTACGCTGTATGGAGGCCATCACCTTTCTCTCAATAATCGTCATAAAAGCTACTGATAGTAGAATCGGCACTAGTACTACTACCACCTCCGCTATACTATATATTACACTCCCCATCCACCCCCTACATCTCTCTCATCGCTTTCATCCCCTGATCTACGACATTTTGGCAGATTCCCCCCCCCATTACATCCCTTGTTACACTCTTACCCCCTCTCACAAATTACATTAACCCCTTAAGGTACACCAGGAATTGAACCCGAAAAATAATAGGCTGCAACTATCATGTAGTACCGTCTACTCGTGCACCCATTTTTATTTATTAAATTTTTATTTATTTTATTTTATTTTATTTATTTTAATAAAATTAAAGTTTAGTTTATTTCATTTATTTTTTAATTATAAATTTATTTTTATTTTATTTATTTTTATCTTATTTTTTTAGTTTTTATTTTGGTTTGGTTTATTTATTTATTTATTTTAGTTTCTCTTATTTTTTATTTTTAATTAATTAAATTTTAGTCTAGTTTATTTTATTAAATTTATTTTATTTTATTTTATTTTACTCATGCTCTCTATCCCTTATACCTCTTACCTTTCAAGCTTAGGGTCTATTAACGTTCTAGCTCTTACTTTACTACTTGACATCCCTACTCGCATACCACCCCCCTTATGCTTCTCTACACTCAATATTACTGCTTACTCACCCCCCCCTTATCCTTACACATCTCTACCATTCCATCTTTACTACCCTACATATACCCACGTGTGCTAATATTAAAGCATTTCTGATTTCTTCTTCGAAGATCTCTTCAAAATTATCCCTGTCATGACACCCCCCCTGTTACCCTGTATCTATCTTACCTACATCTATTAAACATAAACATATACATTGACATAGACATAAGTATTGATGTAGGCTTATATTTCCTCCTCTTACTCCATCTATCGTGTTTACGTGGTGGCTTTACTCTACCCTACTATGGTTTAGCATTCCTTATTCGTAATACTCGTCAACTTACCTTATCTGCTTACCCTTTACTTAAAAAACATCATCTGCCTATTCCTGATGTCATCTAATGAGGTCTACCCTTTTCGAGACTCGAACTCGAATCCATGTTTTAGAAGAACAGCGCTCTACCATTAAGCTAAAAAGATATCTACATTCAATTAAAACATCACTGCTGCTATACCTTTATTACCTACCCTCCCATTGTATTAAGGCGTGGCGTGGTTTAAGGCTTTAAATATCCTATGACTCTCACCACCCTACACCTACCTTACCCTCTGCAGATGGGACGTTATCACTCCATCGTAAAACCAGGGGGATATCATCCTATGCTCCCACTCTCATCCTATCTATCTCAAGATGCCCTCACACACCCCCTGTAGCTTCTTACTCTTACCTCCTGCTTAAGCTAGTCCTATTTACATTACATCCTCAACCCCCCCCACCCCCCATACATCATACCAAACGGCTCATTTTATTTCTCTCGATTGCCTGCTGATCTTCTGTTAGCCTTTCATTTTTCTATTATAAATACTCCTGCCCTTATGCTTATTGTGCACTTATTACTGCCTACTCTTCCTACTTGTAATTACAATTGGTCCAATCATGGCTAGTATAAATACAAAAGAGGCTATTATAATATATATAAATGAATGTGTATATAGTGAGAGTCCTAGAGATTGAATCTGACTTAGATCAAATAGATTCATATCACTCGGATTAAACACCATATTCGTCGTTTTATCCACGATTCTATTAGAACTGCTGCCGTCTAGTGTGGCATCCGTTGAACTATTTATAGTTATGTATTGAAACATAGATAGGAAGTCCGCATTCCAGTGCACTGCATCCGTATTTAGGAACATTACTATGAATATTAGAGATGCTACCCCTTGAAGAGATCAGGGTATATTTTGAGTTGTTCGCAGATCATGTAGGTTTATTATTATAATGACAAATAGTATTAGCACTATGATAGCTCCTACATAAACAATCACCAGCACTAGTGATAGATATACTATATTATGGAGAACAAGATAGGCTGCCACTAGTATAAATACTGTAATCAGATATACTACTGATGTTACTGGTGATGTCGAAGTAATCACTATTAGGCTACTTATTATCGAAAATATATAGATTATATTTAGAGCTCAATTCATTTTGCTTCCCCCCACTCTTATCTTATCATACGAATCCTAGATACTGAACATCTCCCTTACAACCACATCTACCCCCTGCCATGAAAAGTACATGAGTATTAGGAGGAAAACATTTATATGAAAAGGTTATATCCTGCTCGTCCTTATTATTATCACCCTACCTCCCCCCCCTATCACTCTTACCCCCATTATCTACCTCTCCACCCATTTCTTTTTTATATTTTTATAAATCAATAAATCTCCTTACCCTGCCTCTTATTGATTGTCTATTTAGGTTTGCCTAAATGAGTGTCTATTTTAGAGAGATGTGGATGAGAATAAAAGTTGGAATGATATGATTTACTACCCTTCTTACTTTACCCCCTACCCTCTATATATATCATCTCATACCTATACCTTCATTAGTATCTCCGTTACATTCCCTCTACTTATATCCTTTACTACTTAGCAATAGTTAGGAATTGGTTATATCAGATGGATTGAAAAGACGTTAGGTTATATCTAGAGGCTTAGGGTATTCTTCGAAGAAGGAAGGCTATTTAGTGAACTTAAAGATCTATGTATACCTCCTTCCACATATATGTGTGAAATGAGGGAAGAAATTGAAGAGAGTCGAACTCTTGACTGAGTAGTTAACAGCTACTTGCTCTACCACTGAGCTACAACTTCATGAACATATCTATCTCGGCATCTCCGCCTTGACCTTTACTTATACTTGCACTCCCCTACTGAAAGCCAAGGAAGGAGGTTTATAAGTTTTTATTTTCTACATTTAAGGTTTAGGTTCGGAGGATTAAGCCTTATCTTTCTATCTCACACACTCCTACATCTACATTTTTATCCTTTTATTCGTATCTTACAAAAGCTTTTATTTATCATTACCCATTTCTTCGAAGAAGAAATCATAAATCATTATCATCATCACTATCATTATCACTATCATTACCATTATCATTTATTATCATTATTATCATTATCATTATTTTTATATTTTCTATCTATATCTGCACCCTCTCCTTGCATTTCACCACCCCATGGGTCGGGTCCGGTTGGTTGGGTCGGGTTAGGTTGAACTTGTTAGGTTTAGCTGGGTTGGGTCGGGTTAGGTTTGGCTGGGTTGGGTCGGGTTAGGTTTACCTGGTTACGTCGAGTTTGGCACTGCCTTGTTCGGCTTGGCTCGGTCCTATCGATCTGATCTTATCTCATGGTATCGGATACTATCATAAACTGCTCATCATAAATACAAAGCTGGTACCTCTGTTAGCATGTTATTATCCATTTCTTCGATTTATACGCTACATTCATACACACATATCTCATACGTGTTTAATTTATGTTAGTCGAAATACGTCTTATATCTGTCGGTCTTAGGTGGCTTTATATTTTACATAACACCTTGATCCATTTCGAATTTATCTCCTACCCTTAACCTTTAGCTAACATTTATTTTTACGGTATATATCTTATACTTTTACATTTTTACCGTGTACGGGCATCTATATACTATTATTACTTATTATTACAAGTCTTAAACCTCTCTGCCTTACCACACCCTTATCCTATCCTCTCCTATATTCCTCCGGTTGTAGCGTTTTATTTCTTTACTTTTATATACTTACACAAAAGGGGGATATATATTAATCTGAATGTGATTGAACAGGTAGCATGTTGTAAGCATGGAAGGGTGTTGGACTATCTAGTGTCCACTCAAGAGAGGCTTCAAGTGTATGAACTTCAGGTGTTAGATAAAGTCCATAGAAGAAAGCAGGATAAGCTCAGTGGCTTGATCCCACTGTTCGACCCTTGATCATTATGTCATAAACAACTACTCCAAAAACAATAGTTGCAATGACACTAATGAGTGAACCTAGGCTACTCATTATATTTCAACCGGCATACGCATCCGGATAATCCGGAATCCTACGTGGCATACCTGCAAGTCCCAGGAAATGTTGAGGCATGAAAGTAATATTTACACCAATAAACATTACCCAGAAATGAAGTCTACCTAGAGATTCACTATAAGTTAGTCCTATTATCTTGGGTACTCAGTAATAAAATCCTGCTATAATCCCAAATACTGCTCCCATTGAAAGTACATAGTGAAAATGGGCTACTACATAGTATGTCAGTTAGGCATTAAACTTTAGTTTAACTTATAGGTTGCTATCTTTACAGATAGGATCGGACCATATTTTACAAAGAAGGTTAACGAATCTATCCTTTTCTGCTGTCACGTGTGGCCTCTACAGAGTCCATATATTATTGAATTATATTACTCATCAAACTCAAAATATACGGTTCCTACGGTGTTATCTTATCCCCATATTTTCTAGGCGCTAGTAGAATAGAATTAGACTCCACCGTTAGCATCAATCTTCTCATTGATACCGGGAGAAGAACCCACTCCTCCCACAGTGACATGACAACACGACACATACTTATTGAAAAAACTCTCTCGATCGGTCTTTAAATACCTTACTCTTCCGTACAAATTCTGCAACTTGATAGTATTTGTTACCTTGTAGCAGGTCTGCACAATGATCTATTACCCGTGCTACTTCTGCTGCACTCCCTACGCTGATTTCATATATCTGATTACCACTCACCTTCCCTGTCTTATTGTTAAGTTTTAGATGTTGCACCCCATAATAATGTTGAATCTGCTCAATGAGGTAACGATCATGGTTTTGAGCAATACTAAAACTATTATTCCCGCTACTACTAAATGAACCTTTAGATTCAATAAACCCTGCTAGTCATTCTTTAAAATAACTTGGAACAAGTGGGATGTCTATTGACTCTCTTGCCTTATACTTTTTATCTCGTAGTGCAAAATAAAGTTCTATATCTGGCTCAAATATACAGGTTTTGAAAAAAATATACTGAAGTCGCATACGACTTGTTAGAGGTGGGTAAAGATCTAGAAGAGGTATAATACTCTTATGAAATGTTGTTCTACTATTGACAATTCATTGAACATAAGCTGAATGTTTCCATATCTCTCGTCTTACATATCCTCCGTACGCTCCCGCAATCTTGCACAGCATTTCATAATTTAGAGGTCTGTCTGCAAGTTTTACAACTTGTCTAAATTGTAGATATCTTCTACCCCTGTTATTTACTTGCAGGCTCCCATCCCCATCTATTAGACCTACCGTGAAGGGGCCCAGCTCACGTGGCGAAAGAGTTCTTGGTGATCTTAGAGTTCTACCTGCAATACTCCTAGTCATAGTGATTTTGGTATCGTGTAGCGCTACATCTAGACTCGCATTGGCCAGAACTACTCCTGTTAGACCTCCAATAGTAAATAGAGCAATGAACCCTAGTGCCCATAGCATTGGAACTGTTATCCTTAGACTCCCCCATATGCTGTTGCTAGCCAAGAGAAAATCTTAATCCCTGTAGGAACGGCAATGATTATCGTCGCTGCTGTAAAGTAGGCTCGTGTCAACTTATCTTATCCTTAGATAAGCTTGGACTCTATCTTCACCCTACCTTTAGGTGGGGTTTGGCGTATTAGTCTCTGAGGATCCCAATATTTACCTTTACAATTGCAGCTTGTTTATCTTACGCTTAAAGGTTTCAATCTTATGAAGACCTGTTTCAGTAAGGTGTTGTTTATTTTGAATTAGAATAAGAGTTTTTCTTCAGTAACAATAACGTAGTCACTTATTGTGATTTATTATGTTAAACTGATCAAAATAATGAGCAACTTGAACTGCTCTGCTAAAGGTAACTGTTGTATATCGATGTACAAGGGAAACTTGATCTGAAGTCTGATTAATTACACCTCCATTAAAGGCCTTTTTAATTTTATTTAGAAGTTCCGGGTGTTTCTGAGTTACACGAAAAGGAATAGTAATGCTTTTACCTTTTTTATGCGTTCGGCTTTTACTGATATTAATTGAAAAATTACCATCTGCATCGGCAAAACCTGCTAGTCAATAAGTTTTCAGAATTGAAGTCGTATCTTCTTTTATTATGACGCTTTTAAACCTTGTATCATAACCACTTAGTTTAGCTTGAGCAATCTTATAGGGTCCTTGGAACTTACCATTTACAAGAGATCAAACCCTTTCTACCCCCTTCTTATTAAAAATAGAAAGCTTGTAAGCTCTCTTATCTTTTACCTTATAAATATTCCCATATCCAATTCGTTTCTTTATATTATAGGCTGTTGCAACATCACTTTCATTGAAATTTACTTCGATCCCTCTTGAACCTATATACCCATCCCCTTCAATAAGGCCTGCCAGATAGTAACCTAGATCAGAATCGTCTTCAGGTTTTTTATGTTTCTGTTGATGTTCTGACACACCCTCAAATCCCTCTTCCACCTCAAGGTTTCCTGCTGATAGTTCCTTTATCTTGTTCTTATTCCTCTTTTTGTTTAGATGATTTTGTTTGATTGTTCCGTCAACATGAAACGGACAAACAAAATTTAGGAAGTTTCCAGCATATAGCCAAATTATTATTACTGACCTTACGATCATAAACGACACACAAATTATATCTACATCAAGACCTACTGCAAACATATGATGACTTCATACTACAAATCCTAGCAGACCAATGGACATTATTGCATATACCATTCCAAGATACATCATTTCTTCTATTTTTTATTATAGAAATGGTGGACCATCTCTTTTTCAAACTAATTCATAACTCTCCCATTTCTTAATAAATCTGTTCCACTTTTTCCCTATTACTGAATTCATAGTATCTTTATGTGCTCCCAGTCTTCTTAGTCTATGGTAAGTTTCTACTGCATGAATACGCTTCATTTTCGCACTCTGACAAGGATTCTCTTTAAAATAGTTAAGAACTAGACTTATAACGTCATCCTTTCTTCATACTACTCATCTTGCTGCTGAACATTTACTCCCTTCGTGAACATAAACCTTCCCCCATAAACTTGTACTAGCTTATCTATTATATTACGGTTCTTTTGACTTACTGTAATAAACACTTGACCTGAAACAAGATTGTAATTAATACTACCATCACTGTCCATTAGCCCTGAAAGATAAGCACTAGTATATGTCAGGTTTTGTGTCGGTATTACTCTTACCTCATACTTCTCACATAGTTTTTCAAATTGAGCTTGACGTACAGGATTCTGTAGTAGACCATTAATTGAATTTATAAAAGCTATTATCCCTTCTTTATGATGAAGTCTATAACGTAGTCAGTTTACACCTGATCTTAGTTTTATCGAACCCCCAAAAGCATCCTTTATCTTATATAGACATGCTTTGTCCCTTGTCTCTTTTACTACCTCTAGACTCGCATAACCTTCTTTACTTAGCATTATACTCCCATTACCATCAATTACACCTGCTAGCCACTCATTAAATTTATTATTAGGACTTTTACCTCATCCTGTACTCTTCTTAGTTGAAATACTAGTTGAACTAGTTGTTGAAATCCCTCTTGTAAAATTAGTTGAAAACATACGTATGGCCTCTGAGAATCCTACTCACATGCTTCACTTTTTATAGATCGAACTATTAAATGTGATACATATTGAAATGTATCGTGCTTTGGTTTCCTGCGGATTGCTAAATCCTATGTAGATTTTTACTTGTCTAAATATAAACTTATAAATACATGACTGAGTACTTCATAGAAATGACTCTAGTTCCCTGCATATAGTATGTTGCGTATAGATTTTCACTCTATAAGGGCCATCTTGACCAAATACTGCCTTACCTGAAAAATGACTTACTACATGGCTTACTACCCCAAAAGCTGGAATAATTAGAATGTACACCTCTGGATGCATTAACCCCCCCCCTTTAATTCTCTAGTTGTTTATCCTTATATTTTTATATTTAAAAAAAAAGCAAAGAAAAAAAGGCTGTAAGGAGAATGGACTATATCTTCGCATTTCACTGGTTCATGAATTGTTGTCATGCTGAATGGTGGATTGATTCAGGGATAAATGCACGTATATCGTACAGTTGGTAGAAACGATTCATCAGTAGAAGTCGCTGCTTCTTGAAGCTGTGCGGACTACATTGCCTGAAGTATCCTAGCATGGCTAGTACGTCTACACGACTCTGTACTGTTCACTTGTAGTAGCCATTTTGTGAGCTATCGAAGTAGATGTTTCCACCGAATGTATCCATGTAGGGTTGCACGTCTGAATGATGCCTGTTAGTGACGCTGATGGTTAGTTGGAGTACCTCGTTAGTATTGTCTAGCGTAACTGTACCGTCAGCGTCGAAAAACCCCGCAAATCATGCATTAGATGTATCCATACTTGGTGCCGGTGTAAGCGGAGCTATGTGCAGCACTTGACATACTCGGTGTAGTTGTACCTGCCTAGCTGAGTTTCGAATGTTACCATTGATGCTGTTGATCAGATTGATCATACCTTGCTTGTTATGGAGCCGTCATCGTAGTGCATTGACCCCTGATCGTGGCTTGATTGAACCTCCTAGCTTATCTTGTAGATACCTAAGACAAACTAGATCCGCAGAACCTATAGTGATTTCGCAAGATGTATTGCCTGCCTTGCTCACTTGAAGACTACCACCTCCGTCGATGAGTCCTGCAAGCCATTGACAAAATGGTGATGTGAAAAACGTTGCGCGTGTAGTCTCTGAGGTTCCTACTAGACTCGATACATGAACTATATGTACCGGTCGTTGGTTACCTGCAAATCGGGCCCCCGACATCATGTTTTGACTAAGAAGGGGTATTATATATATACCGCTTACATACATAGTAATGAGGCCGGATTCAAAGCCGTTCCTGCAAATAGCGCAATGCATCATGGATGTGTCCATGAAGGGCCGTTGTGTTCAACCAAAAAATCCGTACTCAATACTTACTTTACTAGTTATCTAGCCTTTAGGTAAGCATAGTTATATCCGCTATTGTACATCCCAACTTACTTGTCTATAAGAATTTAATTCAATAACGTTCCCTCTATCCTGCTTTCTCCCCCTACCTTCGTATACTTAGGTTTTCTTCAAACCTAGTTGTAGATAAAGGCTTTAACTATATATTATTGGATCTTGTATGTAGGTGAGGAAGATATACTTTATATCCCCTACAATGGATATGAGTATCGACTGTACATTAAGCACCATTACAGGCACCCACAAGTGACCCAGTCTGTAGCGATCCTTAGGAGAACCGACGGTCTTAGCATTAGGTAACCTTAACCGTTTTCACTCGCATTGCCACGTGCTTCTTACTTCACGCCACTCGCCCTGTCAGGCAAGGCTCACTTTATCTTATCATTACCTTCCTAAAGTTGCATGACTTATTATCTTTCTCTGCTACTTTACCATTAAACATTTATACTCCGCTGTCTTAACATGATTTAAGGCCTATTTTATCCTTATTAAACTTTAAGGAGAGCATATTATTAATATAATTAGTGAGGACTAGAATGTAGTATGATTAATACTTATGCCATCATTTGTTGATTTAGGTCTTTATCTATCATACACCTGCCTAGTCAACTTCATAACTCGCGTTAAACTTCATCCTTTATTCCAAATGTATATATTATACACCTTTTTCATTCCGAGATCGTCCCTTTGATCCTGGATGGATTTGTGCCGTTTAGTTATCTCAGCTCTCTGCACAAAATCTATAAGATCCTTACGTGACATTACTTCGTGCACTGAGATAAATAGCCTGTTACTATCCCCTGGTTATATATTTTACTATTCCAAAATAGACATCTTTTACCCTATCCGTAGTCCTCATACCTAGAATACACTATTAGGTTAACCTTTTGAAGACCTGACCTGACCTGACCTTATCATGCGATTGGCTGTATTACTTATTTATTCTCACCTCATCTCTGAGATATTATAAACATTATTCGGTTAGCATTACTACTTCTACCGTTATCCCCTATTCGGTTTTTACACTTAGCAAACATAGTTGGTTTACATTTTTAAGGTTATAGCATTTTACCTGAGTTTTAACTCCTTTTAAGGTCTAAAATGAGTGTTCGAGTCGGTTAACTCTATTACCGTTGAAAATATTATTAGTGATTACCCTCCCTTATCTTGAACTACGAATCTGTGGCTTTGACTACTTTGTTGTAGTATACACCCCTAGGTTGAATCTAATGTAGTGTAGTTGTACAAGATCTACTTTGTGTGACAATGAATGCACATGTACCACGTTCGTGTGCTTGCCTAAGATCCATCACCTTCAGCAAACCCTACACATCATCCTATTACTTAAGCATATCCTCCCTCCATAATGAAAGAGAAGATATAAGCTGCATTAAAAAGATCAAAGTTTTATGGACTATCTGTTGCAGTTATCGGAAGCATTACTGCAGGTGCCTATATCCCCTCATAGAATAGATGCTGGTATAGAATCGGATCACCCCCTGCCGCACTGTCGTAAAAGGCTGTATTAAAGTTTCTGTCTGTTAGAAGCATCGTAATAGCCCTTGGATCTTGATCTCCCGACGCAATGTCTATGTTAGGTTTATAGCTACCCTCATCGGATAGAAAAGCATCACTATATAGTTACTTTATTTATCGCGGAGATACTCTCGTATTCACATACAAGGTGAGACTGTATCTTACTATCTTAGTTTCATTATCCTTTATCATCATTATAATGATCCCACACCGCCTCCCTCCCTTCACCTCAAACCTCGCCTCAAACATCACCACAAGTAAAGATCTGCTCATTTATTTTTATTACACCTTCAGATGACCTCAACTAAATAGTGTATGACACTTATTTTCTGAAATGTGATCTCTACTCTATTTCCATTATTTAGCCTATGTGTCTCACTTTCTTTTATAAAAGTTAGTACTGTACACCCATCTTATCAAAATAGTTACTACCATTTTTCCTTTAGCTTACCTTTTATTTATCTGTACTTACACTACTTGTTCTATTCGATATTGAAGATCCTCTCGAATTCGAACTTACTCTCACACTTTAGCTATCTGTTCTATCGTTTAATCGCTATTTTCTTATCGTACTAGCTTTAACTTGTTCTAAACTTATAGCTAGTCGTGGTTGTTTACACTCTAGACTCGTTCGTACTTGAATTTTTCATCTGCCTCTATTTATCATGCAAGCCTAATCCCATGTCCTAGTTTTTGTATCTGAAGGTTTCTGGTGAGTATATTTCTTATTAATAAATATACTCCATCCGTTTTATACATTGATGAATCTTAGGCCCACACATTTTACCATTTATTAGATCTACTACATGTATAAAACCCTTTTACTTATCTGCATTGCCCTATTACTTGACATTGTTGCTTTACTATTGAAACATAACATAACATAACATAACATAACATAACATAACATAACATAACATAACATAACATAACATAACATAACATAACATAACATAACATAACATAACATAACATAACATAACATAACATAACATAACATAACATCTTTACTTTTTAGGCTATTTTTTGGCTAGGATTATTCTGTTTACATTTTATATATCTCTCTTTAGTTGGTTCTATTAGAAGAGAACCCTTCTATTATACCTGCTATATTTTTACCTTGGCAGACAAAAGGCACCATTTTAGGATTTAGTGAAATTAGATAGCTCTGGCGCACAGTCGTTGAGGTTCCACTCATACATGAGACATGTCATGATTTATGTTACCTGCTGATTGTCTTCTGCTTATATAAAGAAGAGTTCCCAGCATGTAGCCTGATTTAGAGCTGGCACTATTTTACCAGCTAGAACGGGTAGACTTAGCAGAAGCAGTACCGCTGTTACTAGAATCGCTCAAGCAAACAGAGGTAGCTTATGTATACTCATCCCCGGATTCCGCATATTTAGTACTGTTGTAATGAAGTTTATAGCCCCCAGTATTGAACTAATTCCTGCAAGGTGTAGAGAAAAAATTGCACAATCTACGGCCCCACCTGTATGTGACCCTAGTAGACTTAGTGGTGGATAACATTTTATTGATTACCTAAATATGTCAAAACATATTGGCTTAGCCTGGCTTTCACCAGGGATCGGACTATACCTTCATTCAACCGTGAATATTATTATTATTACTTACGAATCTTTTATCCTTCACCATCCCTTACCTTTCGCATTATCACCCCTATCCGGCTAAAATACTCATTACTTGATTTTTTTTCATAAAAGATCGTGCTCAAATACGATATTCTATAGATTTTATCCCCTTTAGGGTTCTATGAAAATAGTGTACTAGATGAAAAATACTGCTTGTCTTTGTCGTAACAACTGTATTATCCGTTTTTTTAGTTATTACGTTAGCTCTGAAAATATAACCTAGTGCATGACATACAATGAGGTCTCGCCTCTCCGATACCTCAAAAGCATGTACTATCCTCCCCTTCTCATTTACAACTATATAAAAACTGCCTTCCGTTTCAGTGAATCCAATTACTCAGTTTTTACATATAACAGCCTCTGCATCTGTTAGATTAAGAACCTTATAGTCGATTAGAGACCATGCTGGAGAAATATAATCTTCCGGCATCATTCTACCCTTTAGTTCTATTAGTTGTGCATCCCTCTCTGCTGTCCCTAGTGTCTTATCTGATATTATATTCGCTGCCTGCTTAAATTTACTATAATTATAATATTCACTTGTGAGTAGTGGGTATTTATCAAAAATGGGAATAACGTATTTTATAATATGGTCAAGCTTTCAAACTCTAAACTCCGCATCATTATCATGAATCGATACTGAACCTACACCTATTACACTTTTTACCCTATAAAGAAGTCTTAGATTGTATACACTTTGTCCTATTTTAAAATTTAGTGTTCACTTATTATTACTCTTATGAAAACTAAAACTCCCCCGCCGTCTACTAGCCCCACTAGTCAGAAGTGGTCGTTATCCCCTTTCTTACCTTTACTACTACTGTTGAACGCCCCACGTGTAGTCTCTGATGAGCTAAAACGTTTAAACCCTTTCATTATACTGATTCTTATTATTATGGGTCGTGCTTTAACTCAGGCGAGTTGTCCCCATGTAAATGACATTTTTACCTGATCATGATTCAGGTATTCATCTCCGATTAGAGGAGTTTCTCGCATCGAGTGGAGTTTATTATCATCTACCTGTCACATATATTGACTGATAAAATCGGACAGCTTATCACCTACTGTCCATCCCGTCCCTGCCCCATTCTCAATTAGTGAACTCGCTACTAGAAGAATTAGACTCGGGCATAGTAGTCAAAAACTAATATTATTCAGCCTTGGAAAGGCCATATCTGGCGCACCTACTATTACCGGACATAGATAATTCCCAAATCCTCCTACCGCAACTGGCATTACAAAAAAGAAAATTATTATGAACGCGTGGGCTGTTACAATCGTGTTGTATAGCTGATTGTCCCCATGTAGTACCCCTACCCCCGGCGCACTTAGCTCTAGTCTAATCAGAATAGATATCCCTGTCCCTAGAAGTGCTGAAAATAGCCCAAATACAAAATATAGAATGGCAATATCCTTAGCATTAGTGCTATAAAGTCATCTTATTATTTCTTCTCTCTTACATCCCTTATAAAACCACATCCCTTTCTTTTTCATATTACGTCCTTTATCCACCTCTTACGATATCCTATTCTACCTCATTATACACTCATATATCCTTATCACCTCGCCTACACCTACACCCCTACTACCGCTTATACCCATTTTTTACTATT
>SMGU01002746.1:15000-17500 GCA_004348175.1 Puccinia novopanici | reverse complement strand
GATGAGATTTAATGACATGAGGTGTGATGAAGTTTAATGAGATGAAGTGTGATTAAGTTTAATGAGATGAGGTGTGATGATATTAAGTTTAATGAGATGAGGTGAGATGAGATGAAATGATATATCACCCTTATATCTACCTTATTTACCTTTCTACATTTCCATCACCCCCCCCCCCCTATATTAGCATATATATTTATATACATTTCTATTACTCTTTTTATTTCTATTATTATTATTCTCTTACTCATTCAAAGAATGAGTTGCCATTACCAGATTGCTTTTATGTCACCTGCTCCCCGTACCCTATTATTCAGTTGACATAAGCTACTGATTTTTTATCTATAATTAGTTATTATTATTTTATAAGCCAGAGCAAGAGCTAGAGCATGAGCGATGGCTAGAGTCAGAGCCATAACCATAACCACCCTTTACCTTCTTGGGATCGTGTTATAGATACCTTTCTACTTACTCTCTCCTCTCACGCTGATTGAGGATATGGCATATCCTAACAAGGAGGTTGTATAGTCTTATATTCTGCGTTATTTCGTTTATCTGTTCACGCTTTCATATTTAGCCTATTATTCTCATAGGCTCTCAAAATAGTGAAAGTGGCACATCCCTGATCCTATCTATGCCTGTGAGCTAAACCCATTAGCTTGCTGGAAGTTCACTTCACTTCACTTCACTTAGTATCCTACAAAGCAACACGCTCTGATGGCCTTACTAGCACTATAGCAGACTTTGACGTTATCTTAATGTCTTTAGTCATTTTAGCGTTTGGATCTAGTACGGAAAGCACAACATTAAGGATATCATATTCACTTATTATATATAGAGATATCTCTCTATTTACTCCCTCCTCCCCCTTTTAGTCATTGCTACTATCTATTCGCTCCATACTTACGCAACATTTAAGGTCGTTCCCTACATCTACTCACGTATTTCTAGTGAATACCTCTAGCCTACACAAATCATTCTTATTAAACTTATAAAAGTGTGTATTTTTCTATATATTATATATATATCTTATTATAAATAAAATAAAATAATCGTTCTATTGTTTCCTCTCTCTTATTTATTATAAATAAAGGGGATATTCAACATTTATTAAATCTTATCATCATTAAGATCCATTAGAGTATTTTCAATGATTGATGTTAGCGGAATTAGCACTACAAATCATGCAAAATAGAGTGCTGTTGCAATTTGACCTACTAGAATATAAGGTTGCTCTACATGTTGAGAACCTAGGTACATGAGTACTATAAAATCCGCTACCAGAACTCAGAAAATAAATCTATTAAGAGGTCTAAATTGACTCCCTCTCATTCTGCTCCGGTCTATTACCGGTATGGCTAGCAGGATTAGAAGACTAGCAAACATGGCTATCACCCCTAGTAGCTTATTAGGAATTGAACGTAGAATAGCATAGAATGGAAGAAGATATCACTCAGGTACGCATGTTATTTCATCTAAAGCTATTCACTGAAGAATCGTCCGAGCTATTTATCTCGGCTCCCCGTATTTACATACGGGATTAGACTATTTCATCTTTGAAGTTCTATTATTTTGACTGCTTAGCTGCCCTCGTTATCCTGCCCACCCCCCCCTTTCTATTAAGAATAAAATACGGCTCCGCTGTCTATAAATCGTCCAAAGCAGGGCTCTCGTGTCGAGATTATTGCTAGTGTGGCTCACTCGTTAGTCGTTGAACGTCCTATAATGTCTTATATTTTATACCTTGCAGGCTTTCGCCTTATTATTATTATTATTATCTTAAGTACACACATCATAGTTTCGCTGCAGATTGTCCAACAAAGGATGTCTCTGCAATTCACCCTGTTTTCCCATGGTTGGGCGACCCTTATATAAACATAAACATCCCTGTGAATTGTTTTTATAAAGTATATTATATATATTATCTTCATTAGAATCTATCTACTTAATGTTAGGTTTCTTTTATAAAGAAAAGAAAGCACAGAACTAATTTAAGTTACACAGAATGGTTACCCTTACCTTACTCACTTATTTAGTATGAATCTCTAAAATTTAGCTGCTTTCTAGCATTTCCTATACCTTTCCTAAAACTTTATTTTAGTTTTATACTTTTACTTTACATTTCTACCCTTAGGCTGTGTGGCTACTCACCCTATATGATCCCTATTTTTAGTATTAGAATACAGAGAAGCCTAGAGTATCTGTACACCATTTTCAATTAGTCTTTTGAATCAGTGTGACTTTTCGTGTTTTATCTTTTTATCTATAAATCATATCCACTGCTGCTATCTGATCTGCTGCCCTATCCCATTTATGAATATCAAGATGTAGAAGATAAAGAACCCAAATCTTCTACTATTTTTTATATATCATTATTGTCTGATTGTTTTTTACTATTCTGTCACATATGTGTCTCCCTTCTACTTAAACACATTATTAGCTCCACCTTGATTCTTTACTATTTATACTAGTGAAATATAGCTGAATTATGTCAAACCTC
>SMGU01002746.1:0-10000 GCA_004348175.1 Puccinia novopanici | reverse complement strand
TTGCCTGCCTACTCGCATTAATCCTAGTAGGCTCGCTAGCAGGCCTGCATGACATGAAATTTTAGTTATATAGATTATCTATATTATTTAGATAAGGAAAATATCTCATGAGTGGCGATTCACTATTCTATCTATTTATATCTTACTATTCTCTATTACCTCTTATAGTCTTATTATCTCCCTTATTCTCTTATCTAAATAGTTATATTACTATATACTATACGTAAAAGCTATACACATCATCTCTATATGTCGACTATTATTATATATTCTATAGTTTTTACTATGCTGATATGCTTATATTTTAAGCATATACTACTGAAGTCTAAGTTATGATAACGTTAAATGACTCATACTTATCATAAAGATGCATGCTACTAGCTTCAGGACTTGTTAGTAATACACGCTCTTATCATTGCCTATATTTGACAGAGTATGGTTATGATCGTACTATCTATGCTTTTGCTTTCTTTTTCCCCTCCCATTTCTTTTATTTTTATTAATAAATCCATTTATCTTACCCCTCCCACACATTCTATACATCGACTAATACACAGATATTGAATAATACAGCCCTGATTAGCCTATGAGTTGTGATAACGGTTTTAGTCATCGAATCTCATTCTATCCTTTAAGGTTACATTATTTATTATTTTATCAAAGTGGCCATCTTCTTTACAACATATCAAGGTGTTTATCTGCTCAACATGATTCTGATTCTTACTCTGATTCTCATTCTCATCCTGATCCTGATTCCGGTCCCTGCTGGTTTATTCTCTTATTCTTACACACATTTTCGCATATCTTTCTTACTCTTACTTTCCGCAAAAAGGGGATATCTAATAGATTAGACTTGAGCAAGAGACATGAAGATTATCTAGTACTATATTAGGATAAAGACCTAGAGCTATTATTAGAACAAGTAGAGGTATTAGTACATTAAATTCTAGCCTCGTAAGATCTATAACAGGATTTAGATAACGAGATCATGATCCGAAACATATCCTGTTATAAAGGTAGATGGAATAACATGCACTTAGAACAATGGAAGTGCTGGCTAGTATTGTTATTATTGGATAGGTTTGAAATGCACCCGCTAGGCTTATAAATTCTCCTGTCCAATTTCCTGTTAGCGGTGTCGCCATATTACCTAGTGTGAATATTAGGAAAAAAATAGAGAAGAGGGCATATAAGTGGCAAGACCTCGATAATATCGGATCGTACGATCGTGATACCTGTCATAAATTACACCACCTACAAGAATGAATAGCGCAGGACTTACAGCCCCATGACTGATGGAAAGTAGTACACCACCCTCTACTCCTGTTAGAGTATTGCTATAAAGACCTATACACACAATCCCTATATGATTAATTGAAGAATAAGCTACCAGCTGCTTAAAATCTGTCTGTCTTAGACAAATAAATGCTGTATAAATAATCGATATTAGGCTTATTACTAGTACTAGACTTTGAAAATAGTGTGTCTGCTCAGGTATTAGCTGAATCAGAATTCTTATGTGTGCATATGTTGCCAGCTTTAGCACTAGCCCTGCTAGTACTACTGACACAGCACAATTAGCTTCAGCATGAGCTGTCTTCAGCCATAGATGAAAAGGAACTAGTGGCGTTTTTACCGCTAGTCCTATGAAAATCCCTAGTCATATTAGAGGATGATAATCAGGACTCATTAGACTTAGTACTGCTATATTCGTCGTATTTGTCATCGTGTACATATTTAGAAATGATAGAAGCATGGGTAGACTCCCAAATAGTGTATATAGATGAACTAGAACAAGATATCCCCGATATTCTTGCCCCTTTCCCGAACCGTACGTGAACCTTTCAATTCATACGGCTCTCCATTCTTAACATTATCTTGCTCATGTTGCTTCATATTACATGATCTGCATAGTGGTATCTGTTTCATATTAGCTTTAATTATTATTTTATCAAAATTAGAGACCTTAGGATTAAGGTCCTTTATAAACTTTATGTGACGTATTTCGACTCTATAGTTGGACTGACAATGGCTACATACTAGGTTTCTAGTGAGGCAATATAAATCTTATCTGCGTATAGAGTTGAAATCTCTGGCTTAGCTGTCCTCTTTAATCCTCTGGTTTTACAAAAGTTTCTCCTGATACAGGGTCTGTTAGGCCTGATCCATACCTTTTATAAACCTTAGCTTGACTATCGAGGCTGTATTTAGCTGCAAGGAGCTTTGCACACGAACTCTTTAGTACAAATTGCAGTAGTGAAACTAGATCATTGTAGTTTAGCGCAAAGGAATAATAATTAGTGAATCCTCTGTAGACCGAGTTATACAGTACTAGAATTTGTCTATGGTTTAGAGATATTCATTGGTACCGAGGACTAGGTTGGCCATTCTTGATAAAACTTGTTTGGTGAAGTTTGGACCTAATCCTGTCAAGAGATACTGTTAGGTTAAGAGGTTGTATAAATCTCTGCTTGTAAAACCCTCCTTTCGAAGGGTACTTTTGATGAGAACTGCGTTGGATATTGGTTCCAAGAAATACTGCCGTTCCTGTTATTATATTAGTTATCTGGGTCTTATCTTTATTTATTGTTATACCTAGATGGTTGCAAAATATCGTTATATTTTTTATTACCTCTCGGGCTTCTGCATTACTCCCTCTGATCCCTACTACTCAGCTGTCAGCATATCTTACATAGTTAAGGCGTCGGTACAGAGGATCCGAGTAGTCAGTGTAAGGAATGTTCTGTAGTTCCTTAAATCTTTCTTGGACCTGTTGAAAATCTCCTGTTATTTTTGCCTTCTTATCTATCATAAGATATGACATTCGTTTATATCCATCGTTCGCTCTCGGTCCCGTACCTTTATCAAATCTATCCTTAATTTTTTGTATCTCTACATCTAGCTGGTGTATATAAATGTTGCTAAGGATTGGGCTAATAATTGATCCTTGTGGCGTTCCTACAATGTTTCGTTCATATCGTGCAAACTCAAAATAACCGCATCTAAGGCTCTTTCTGATTAGCTTAGTGAATTGTCTATCGAGGATTTTATTTTCGATTAGGTTCATAAGCCTCTGATGATCGATTGAGTCGAAGCTTTTGCTTATATCACACACCATTATTCATGATACACTCTTAAATTTTCGCTTAATCGCTTCTAGAGCCGTATGACACCCTCGGTTAGGCCTAAATCCGTGACTACTCTCGATAAAAGTGGGTTCGTAAATAGCATTAAGAATGATTCTTATCGCCTCTTGTACGATCTTGTCCCGAATATATGCTATCGTTAGAGGTCTTGCACCTCCCTTAGCTTGGGTTATCTGAATCCCTCTACTAGGTGTAAATTGAAATGTTTCGGACCTGAGCTCCTGACTCAGCTTTAGGATAAATTCGTTACTTATCCCTTCGTTTACTTTACCTGGTGTTATGTTACCTGGCACACTCTTGATGTTATTATAAGCTATTATTAGAACTCACTCTGAGCAAAGCATTTTATAAAGCTTCCTGTCTACTACATTATCAGGCTTCCCTCTACTGTGTTGAGCAAGACTATCTATAGCATCGGCTACATTATTCGTACCTCCTGTACTGTAGCTCCTGCTATCTGATACGTTAAAAACTGTCGGTCTTCCCTTTGTTCTCGCATTACCGAGACTGTATCCTAGAGATGTTACTCTTAGGTCAGGTACTACCCCGACTCTGTGACCATAGGTCTTACAACCCTTAGGCCATCCCATAGTTGTGACATTTGTCGACTTACTCTCCTTAGGTCATCAACTCATCCCCTTAATTCACTTTACTAGTGAACGTGCAAAAATAATCACCCATGTTATTCCTATCCCTCAAATTACATGTATTTTGAACAGCCCATCAAAGCAAAACTGCTCCCTTATCTGAGAGGGCACCGGAAATTTGATTTCAAACAGTATAGTCTTGACCTTAGAGAGAACACGTTGCGCAAAAAATATCGTTAGCTTATTTAAATACTTCAGCGCTTCTAGCAGAGATGCTTTGTTCAGCCTTCGGTTTTCCCTTTGACCTGACTCCGATCGTGTCGTAATGTGGTGAAAATTACGGTCTGTTATACAAACTTGACAAATGCACCTGCAATGGCGCACAAATAGCTGATACGCTGCACTAATCCTCCTTCACCCCCGTAAATCCCTACTAGAAGTGTTAGAGGAATCAGTACCGCCTCAAAGGATACATAAAATATAATTAGATCTAGACTTAGAAATACTGATATTATGAAACCTGAAAATAGTAGTATTAGACTTAGATAAAGCTTCTGCTTCTTATCCCCCATATAGTAACCTGATATAATCGCAATGGGTATCGTTAGGGCTGTTAGTATTACAAAAAATAGACTTAGACCATCTACACCAAACGCAATGTTAAACATCTCTCAGTCTGAAAACTCACTTACTATCTGTATCCCTACATTTGAAGGATCGAACTCTATTCACATCATTATACTTATATAATATGTAAAACAAGTATACATTAGACTTACCTTCCTAATCTTTCTTACATCTCCACCACATTTTACCCCCGTCAGAGCTACATGAATCGCCCCTATAAAGGGAATTATTATTAGACTACATACTACAAACATATGCTTATATTTACCCCCCCCTTATATGTCCCACATTTTTTTATCATCCATCATACCTTCACACCCTTACCATTTATAAAACAAAATACACACTCACATCCCCCCCCCACACCTTCCCACACCACACCATCATTACTACTTATTACCCCCCTTATACCCTTATACTTACATTTCTCGTATTTGTCTATTCATGCATGCTTACTCGCAATATCGCTTGCACACCTCGCTCACCTGCCACTCACCCCCCCCTACATGCCTTCAAAAAGAATAATAGTTATTAGCTATTAAAACATTCTTATTAGTCCTTTAACCTATTACTCGCCTTATATTATCATCAAGATGATATCGCAGCCTCTAAAAACGTTTAGTCCGCTCTGATGATGTTTAGTTAGGTTAAATTGGGTTAGATAAGGTTAAGTAAGGTTAGGTTAGATATAGTACCTATTATTAGATGTCTTGTTTACCTTATATCTCTATATCACTCATACCACCTCCTCGTCCTCTACCATCCGCGCTTTACCCCTTGGACCCCCACCCACCCCCCCATCCTACAACACACTCTAAATGGAAGGTATAGGTACATGTACTTGTTAATGCTTCCTGGTCTTATTTTAGGCTTATGACCACCCTCCCTATCTTAGGCTTGCAAATATGTATATTATTATACTGGAAAGGGTAGGACGTTTATAACATTAAAAAAGAAGAACTTAAAGATTTAATATCTTTGGCCAGCTCATTTTTCTATACACCCCCCCCCACCATTTTTATTTTTATTTAAACATCTGCTTATGTGTTTAAATTGTGATTTTATTTTATATTTAGTTAAAGATTACCTATCTCTCTCTCTATATTATATATATTTTATACACTCTTCTGTACTTCGGCTTATACTTATCTTAGGCTTAGACATATCTTAGGCTTAGGCTTATCCTATGCCACACATAGGAGGTGAATAGAAAAATAATTTTACCACTAGTAGAAATCGAATCTACGCATACTCAGCATGAGTGAATTGTTCTACCGCTGAACTATAGTGGTTGATAAGAATCTAATATGTAAGCCGAATCTAGTTATGTTGCCTATGAGGATACTAAACTAAATGTTTATTCTTACGATCTCACCTCCACCTCTTCCAACCTTTCTAAAGCTTAACCTACACCCCTCATCACCATTACAACCCTTACAAAACACATGCTATTTAGTTAAAACCATGAAGTTGGAGGTCCTATACATCTTAATTATTACACCCCCCCCCACCCCCCCTATATCTTCTATTCTTGTTTAGGTTATTATATCTAGGTTTACTGCTATAGTCGATTTATAAATGAAGTCATAATTTACTGCTATTTCAAAGCCTTTATAGTGTACTATCTCACCGGCCCTCAAACCTACCTCTACCCCCTATTATTTTTATAATTATAGGATAGGATAGATAGGATAGGATAGGATAGGATAGGATAGGATAGGATAGGATAGGATGCTCCATTATGGTTTGCCTTATTCGTCTCACTCTCACCTTACTCCATCATCATCCGCTACCCCCCCCCCCCCTCCTTTCTACATCCTTACTTTTATCCCGGTTTAAGCTTAAAACTCTCTATACCTTTTCTTTTACTCAATTAGATATTAGCATCCTTTGACTCGGCTAGAGGTATTTTATTATTTATTTATTTAAAAAACAAAACAAAACAAAACAGACATATTGTTTTCTCTCCCTTTATCTTATTCTTCTCATTTAGATTATCTAAGGTTTTAGGAAAATAAAGAAGGGTTTATCCTCTTATCTTATCTCTCAGTCACCCTTTAATCCCATATTTTATGCTATATCTATGCAAATTACTTCATATACTTGCTACTTCTCATTTGCATCTTATCCTTAAACACCTTGCAACAAATACCCCCTTGATTATTACACTAAATGTTATCTATAAGAATTCGGACTTTACTTTAATTCTTCTACCTTTTATTTACGTTATCACTCATCCTCCTCACCTTACCCTTTACTGACATCTTATACATATCTACACTCACTGCCCTCTTCAAAACATTCCTTACACCTACCACACCCCCCCCCCCCCCCCGCTACTGTCTTAACCTTCCCTTCCTTTAGCTGCACACACACCTTATTATATACAAACCCTACTCATTGGCGTAAAACCTACTGAACAAAAGCATGTTTATCTTTAGTGCATTACACTATACTAAAGACCTTATTACCCCCCACTCCTTCTGCATCATCCCCTTACCTTTCCACACCTTTATCGTTATTACTATACAAGGCTTATAAGGATTACTTATAACAAGAGAATTAGTATTCGTACTTACAGTGGCTATCCCCTATTAGGGATAGTAGTGAGAGATATACTAGTGCACAAATAAATCTTATAAACTCAGCTGAAAGATTTACCTACCTTAACCCTTATCATCACTCAACCCTTTCTTTTAAGAACCTTTTTATTTTAAATACATCTCCACCCATCCCCCGGGGAAGCCTATACGTATATATTTGGTAAACAAAAACCTATTTGGACTACCCTTAAGAGTGGCATGTTCGTGTTAGGTTTATGTAAAAGGCTTATAGTACTTTAAAACATGATCTAACCTAATCTTATCTTATTAACTGCCGAAGAACTGTTTGAATTAACGAACCACTAGACTCTTATCATGTTTATAGGAGTTGAACCTACCCTATTATTATTACTTTAATACTCTGCTGACCTTGCCCTATCATTAGATACATTACCCCATTTTACCCCCTCACACCCCTCTTATTTATCGGCAAAGGTTTTATTATACCCTTATTCCTACATTTTTTACCTTCGTGGAGATAAAGGATCTTATATACATATCAAAATGACCGTATATCATCATTTCTATCTATTTATCTCTTAATTACTGTGCTGTGCTCCCTCTACATACCCACTCTCAGGATATCTGATCTGCCTCCACACATTACTCATTACACCCTTTCTCTTCCCCCCACCCCCCCATTTATCTATACATCCTGCCCCCCATATTATATCTTCATAAATTCTTATATTTAGAACACCCTTGAAAGATGATACAGGCTTATCTTTATAAACTTCTATTATTTTGTATCCTTCATCTTTTTTATTTACTTAGTGTGATTTAAGGAAAAGGTGTTATCTTTTATTACTTATTTCCTTTTTTCTTTTTATCTATTCACTTTATTTAGTGTTATTTTAGGTTTATAAAGTTTAGTTTAGTTTAGTTAAGGAAAGGATATTTTAGGGTGTTATTACTTATTTCCTTTTTCTTTTATCTATTCACTTTATTTAGTGTTATTTTAGTTTAGTGTGTTTATTTTTATCTTTTTATATACCTTGATTTTCCTCTATGTGGCTCAATAAAACATCTTCAGGTTGGACGTTACATAGCACACTCGCATTATTATCTTGCAAGGGTTGCGTAACTAGTTTGTTCACAGTTGTACTAGGAAAAATAGAAGGCTAGGTCTAGGGTAGAATCAGAGATTCGAACTCTGGACAAGGCACGCCACAAGTGCTTACTCTACCTACTGAGCTAAAACTACCTTTTACCTGTTCGATTGCGATTCCTCCTACCCTCACTTAGTGTATCTTATAAATAAACCTTTGAATTACATAACATTTCTTCGAAATTCCTTTATACCTTACTTTACTATACTTTTATTTCTATAGCAGAGTTTATAGTGCTCCATATTAAATGGTGTGTGTTATCCATCACTAGATTCTAATAGTCTTATCCTAAATCCCTATCCTATTGTTAGATATCTTTACCCCCCCATCTACCTTTTATCCCCTTTTAGCTATTGTGTACCTCCCTCACCCCCTTCTCCCGTACTTATAGTACACTCACACCCTCCCTCTCAAACACCTCCTACCACCACTCTTTCATTCGTGTTACCCATTTCTTTTTAATAAATCCTCACCTTACCCTTCCTCTCTCTCTTACCTGATTTTTATTTATGGATGGATCATCCATCCTTCTTATATCCCTTTGATGTATTATTTTTATTATTCTTTATAATAATAATGTGTTGATGCTTAATTATTAGGCTGATTAGGTGAAGGATTATAAGAAAGAAAAGAAAAAAAGGATAAGTAAATATCTCTCTTAGTGCACTACTATCTTGTATTTTATCCTATTTAGCATTAGCACTACGATTATTCTTATCCTTATTAACCCTTTACACGTATTTTATCCCCTATATATCACCCTTATCTCTCTAGGGTTGAGCCTTCATATGTATCCTCTTCATCCCTTCGACCCCCTTATCTCTACTATATTTACAACATACGCACAACTTATTACACAAGCTACTACTACAAGCCCTATTGTCCTCATATTACCTCTTATATACTTTACACCTACTCTGACCAGGCCCTCTTTTAGTTTATACACTTCTACACTACACGATACTATCATTAACCTCATGAAAATATTATACATAACCATAACCGAAACTCGAGAAGTACTGGATTATTACTCATTTATTTTTTTATGCTACATTATTCTTACTGCTTATTATTTAGCTCTTATTACTTACATATCTTCCCCCTATATCACATCCTTTTAGGCTGAGGTTTATTAAAAAGGGGAAGAAGATGAGTACATTATTATCCTTTCATATTATTATATATAATGACAAAGGATGATACCTACACTTAAACATTATCTATATGATCCTCTTATTACCACCTTTTATCCTCTTATCTATTAATCCCCCCCCCCCCCCCACCTATCACTCACATTACTCTTACCCCCCCGTTGCCGCACCTACATCGGATCCATACAGAACTCCTGATTCAAGTCCGACGTGATGATGCTCTGTTTACTTTACTCGAAATTGATACTGCTTAACCGCTCGACGTCTACCTGTCTATCAAGTGGATACTTGGATTGTTGCTTACCCCCCCAAAGCTTCCGTGAATCATGATGATCATTATGAGAGGTTTCTGGGACCGCTAGCAATATTTTATCACCTTTCTCTGTCTTCACATCTATACCGCATTACCGTTTAAACACTTACACTATTCTTACAAATAGTATATCCTACGTCCTATCACCTACTTTTATCTCTACCCTTACAGCCTTGGGTTTAGGTCGTTTACCTTGTTTGGCATTATAACTTATACTACTTATAGCTATACTTATTATAACCTTACCTAACTGTTTTTACTTAGACGGTTTGAGATGGGAAGTGCTCCATAACATTATACGTTGTTTAACACCTATCCTTCTTATTATGTGAATACACTGTTACCCCTAAACCTTTACATTACTACTTCTGTTGTTAGCTGTTTAGGATATCACCACTTACCCTTAGTACTCTACCCACACCTCTACTCGTACTTCTACCTTCTGTACCCCCTCCGCCTGCTCT
>SMGU01002743.1:0-15574 GCA_004348175.1 Puccinia novopanici | reverse complement strand
TTTTTTTCAGCCTCTGTAGCATTTTTCCCTTTTGTCCAAAAAAGGTAATTTTTGGACCATTGTGTGGGCAAGATTGGAGGCTACCAACAGCAATTTTTGCTTGATTTTTTGGTGTCTCCATTGCCTTCAAAACTTGGAGTGTACAACAAAAATTGATGAAAAATAGTGAGACAAGCACAAGTGCATTGTCTCACAGATTTCGAGCAGCCTGCACATGATGTCAAATTTTTTTTTGACATTGGCCTTTGTCAGGTCAAGATCCTTGGGCTGTTGAATGACTTTGACAGGTTATGGATTTTGGTTTGAGGCGGG
Source organism: Puccinia novopanici (assembly GCA_004348175.1). Taxonomy (NCBI): domain Eukaryota; kingdom Fungi; phylum Basidiomycota; class Pucciniomycetes; order Pucciniales; family Pucciniaceae; genus Puccinia; species Puccinia novopanici. Next base: position 15,262 of record SMGU01002743.1, on the reverse strand, counting down.
AATCTTGAAAAACAAAAAGAGATGAGTTTTAAGAAAGGATTGAAAGAGAACCTCTTGATAAAATATTCTAAAACTTGGTCAAAGTAATCTTCAGATCACTGCCTACAACATATTAAAATCTTGAAGAGTTTGTACAATGGGTTTCAGGTGTACAGGCTGGTGAAGTTGTCTCTCACCAAAAAGCCCAAACTGCTAGAGCCAACTTGTTGACATAAGTCACAAGTTCTCCCTACGGGAGGCGCTCCGCGGGGTCCGGCCCAACCACAAGGGAGGACCTTGTGTTAGGTTAGGTTAAATATATGCCTTCCTCCAAGCTGCCTCCTCAAAATCCAGCCCTTCACCCACAGATCCCTCTTCCTCATTCCCAGGATGGAATTCTTATCACCCTCATGCGGAATTCACCCGGATGAAAGTGATTGGCGAATCTGCATGAAACTTGGAGAACGCTTGGCGGTTAACCACTATTAACAAGGATTTTAACGTGCGTTTCATTACGCGTCTGTCATCTACCAGAGGAAAAAAATATTCCTCCTTGTTTTTTTGCCACCTTGTGGTGATCAACCCACCAAGAAAAATAACAAAACAATGACTCCTCACAATCTTTCCCAGTTCTCCTCAACATAACCGTCTGTGTTGTTAACTCCAGCTAAAATCAGTGACACCACCCTTACCTACGCCGTGAAGTATCGCAGTAAGGGAAGGCTTCCATCGGCACTTATGTGCACTGGGCGAATGGCGTAAGTGTTCTTTTTCATCTTTCTTGACTCGACTTCAAATCATTCTTGACCCATGTCACTTTCCATCCTTGACTCATGTAACTCAATTCACGAGAAAATGCGACTGGACTGTTGCTGATTGCGTTTTGATTTCCTTGGAAGAAACCTTGTGGGAGGACTGCAAAACGACAACGGCGGAAAGAATGACTGCTTCGACAAGTAAATATGTACCGGAATGTATAGTAGAAAGGAATGGAGCGCTTATATGCCGGCGTAGAATGAATGATAACGAGGGTCAACTATGTACACAAAAAGCCTCGCCACCTCGTCTTCCCGTTCGAACTTGATAGTGCGAGGAGTTAGACTTAGAAGAGAAGATTGATAGAAAACACTCGGGATTGGCACTCACCAATAGATTGCAGGTTTTTCTTGCCATGCAAATAAGTACTACTCAAGCGATGATACATGGATTCTTTGGCATACACCCGGGCTTCTTCGGTCGAGGTATTAGCGGTTCTGTTTCATCCAGGGCAGCACAAACTGGATTGAGATAGAGCTTCACGAGCAAGAAGGATAGTGCGGCATAGACATAGCAGATTGGGATCATGGGGGTGAAAGGCATTGTTGTGATTGCCGGGATAGGACCAAGTGTAATAATGTGTAGTTGTACTTTGGATTTAAAGTATAGTGGAAATGATAATCTCAAGCAAATGGGGGTGTGTGGCAGGCTGAGTGAGGAAGTGAGGGTGTAGTGGAAATTATCTGCTCTATATATAGTGAATCGTCCTCTCCTAGGACCTACAGATCAAACGACCGCTCAACTAGTTAGGCAGAGGCTTTCGCAGGTGTGTAGCTGTTGAATCAACATATTTATGTAACAAATTCCTAAAACCATCAGGATTCCCCATATTTTAACGGGCTACCGCCACGGAGGAGCAAGCTGGGGACGGGGTTTCTTTCTGCCGCGACAAGAAACACTGCTTCTCATTGACCCACTTTTTTGAAGATCTGTTTTGGTGCCTTCCTCCTTCCGTCCGGCTTCTCCTATTGACCTACTCCGACCAAAAACTCTCGGGAAATTTGTGTTAAGCCGGCCATGGATTCTTCTTGACACACCTTTTTGAAAATCGGTTTTAGTACTGATGGCCACTGTTCCTTTCTCCTTCCCTCCGGCTTCTCCTATTGACCCACGCCAACCAAAAACTCTAGGGAAATTTGTGTTAAGCCGGCCATGGATTCTTCTTGACACCCTTTTTTCAAAATCTATTTTGGTACCAATGGCCGCCGCGCCTTTCCCCTTCCGTCCGGCATGAAAGCCAATTTGTACCATGCACAAAACCCTCTCCGTCAACCTGAAACTTTTCTTTTCTTTTCCTTCGAAACTCACGAGGAAATTAAGACAAGTCTCTCATGGATATCGTGAGCTGCGGGAGATACAGTGACAGCTCCGGTGGTATACATTTTCCGGCATGAGCAGAGTGCCTGGAGGATATGGATTTGGCCTATGAAGCCATAGGCTTTCTTCAATCCGTCAAGAAATGCAGAAACCAAAGCAAGAGTGGGGAGAGTGAACTCCTGACCATCCAAATCGGCATAAAAATCATGGACTCTGGCTTTGCAAGCATTATCAATGACAAGAGAATTGTACCAATTATCTGGGGGTGATGATCTGACGGAGCAAACCCAAAGTGATGAGAGATCCAGACCACACGACGTGTTTTGGATTGAAACAAGGACCCTTGTGGACAAAGAAAATCTTGTATGTGTTGGAGAAAGGAAAGTAATTGTGATGAATTGCCAGAAAACCACAAGTCCTTGATCTTCATCGGTTCGAGACGCAAGAGATGTTTGAATTCCGGGGCAGAAGGAGGCTGGTACTGGACCTTGGGCTGATGGACCTGGTGCTGATTCTGTATATGAGGGGGAACACCACGAGAATGAGTATCAGGGGCAGCTTGTGGAGGGGCCGGATTAGGGGTATGAAACACTGGCAAGGATTCCATAAATGCCATTATCCTGGCCATCATTTACTGGATCTCCAAAATGTTTGCCTCCAAACACCCCACTCTATCCCCAGTGGATGGACCCGGTTGGTTGGCCGGGAAGGAACCTGTCTGTTGATGTGATGGAGGGATGTCTTCCACCTCAGGAATCCAACCAGTGTGGTGTTCCATTTGCGTTACAATGCCAAAAGCACCTTGCAGAGGTATTGTAAACAAATGAGTACATGCACAGGACATTCTGTACAAGAGGAGGAAGTGCTATCATGGCTGGGCTAGGATATATACACTACATATGGACAACAATTACATGGATTGGGAGGAGTGGCAGAAGGAAATAATTATGTGAGGAGGAAAAAGGGAGGAAGGAGGAAAGTGAGGAGGATTGTGGTGGAGTGTTTCAGAAGCAAGGAGGTGTTTGAGGTATGAAACAAGACACAGGAGCAATTGCAGGTACCTCAGCTTGAAACAAGTACCAGGATCACAAGTATTGTTCTGTAGGTGGCTTTGGAATGTTCTGGCACATGATGAAGCACTTGAAATTGACATCATGCTGTGCAGAATATGACATAATGCTGTGCTTAAACATGTTTCAAGTAGAACATGACCAGCAAAAATCCCCCACTTATCAATATAAAAGAAGGTCTTCCCCCCCTCAATCCAAATTTTCCTCACTGAATCACTGTCTCAGAGGAACCTGTCCTTCTACCAGTTAGTAGCTTTGTGTTAGTGTTTATTGTTTTTTAGTAGTAGTAGTTTCTGTCAGTAGTAGTAGTGTCTGTTAGTAGTAGTAGTGTCTGTTAGTGTTTTAGTGGTCAGCCTGAGTAGAGTGTTAGTTAGTAGTAGTAGTGTTAGAATCAGCTTTAGGGATAGTATTAGTAGTAGAATAACAACAACAAGAAAAATAATCACCAACAACATATAGAAGTAGTAGGAGTAGACTTTATATATATTAAATCCCCACTGGTTATTATCTGTCATCAGGACTAGTGTTAGGTCTGTTAGAGTGTTGATTAAGGTGACCTAGGTCTGATAGAGGCTACTATACATATTAACTCTTTCTTGTAATCAGCCATCTTTATTTGAATATTAATTCAAGATTCCTTATATTTGTGTAGTACTATTAGAGGGGCAGGTCTTTCAAATCACCCGTCAGCTGTGTTAGCTTTACTTAGGCCGTGTTTGTTAGCATCATGTGACGCACGTAATATTACACTTTTCTTGAGTTTGAATGTTTGTGTATTTTGCAAACAAAGTGATATATTGCAATTCCCCCACCACAGTAACCTGATCATTATGAACATATTGCTCAACCTTATTGCACCCCTAATAATTTGTTAATTGCAAAAAAGGTGTGTAATATTACACACGTCATATGACGCTAACAAACAGGGCCTTAGTTTATCAATTGATTTCCCCCTCAGAGGATCTTGACCAAATATTCTTATTTATCCAACAGGAATCCCACATTGGCCATGGTTTTCTTGAGGGCGGGATGGACACGCGGAGTCGGGAGAGTGAGAGGGGGTCTGGTCAAAGAAGATGAAAGAGGCGGGGGGCAAGAGCAAAGTTGAGCAGCCAAGATGTGGCCCAAAGTGTTGACTGTCAACCAATGAAATACTCTAGATGAAGTAGGAACCAGAGCCAAAGAGGGGTCTATAGGACAAAATGTGTCCAAAGGGGGGGAGGATGGAGAAGAAGGTGAAGAAGAATGAGCAGACAGCTTGGCAAAAGTCAACAGGGTTCAACGAAACTGAGAGAGGAGTTGTTTGTGGGATTTATAATGTCAAGAACCTGGGGGAGAAGCAGGTGATCTTATGGCAGGGAGCAGGACAGGGGCACGTGACTGTGTGCTGATAAAAGCAGAGAGAAAGTAGTAACTTTGAATTTAAGCGTGAAATGAGAAACTGAGATTATTATAAGAGTTAAAACAAAATAAATCCCATAAAGAGCGGGAAATGCAGGAAACACAGAGCCTATTTATAACAAATGGCAGGTGCATCTGAGAATTTCCATGATGACGTGTTGTGTAGCCAAACAAAACTATGGATTTAGGAAAAGGACTTTTACATGAAGTAATTCTAATTACATGGCAGAAAATATGAGAAATAAAATTTGAAATGAATCAAGTTTTCCGAGTTCCTGCCGTGGAGCTGACACCAGGCATGATGGATAGGGTTTTTTGGGAAGTTGTTGGAAGACTGGAGAAGAAGAAAAAAAAAATTGGCGGACTTCAGCCACAATTCGAAAAAAAACTGGGCAAAAAAGTGGCGTTGGAAACGCAAGCTTTTTTGAAACGGTTGTACTTCCAAACCCATCCTTTGGAGGTCACGCTTTGCGCAAGTGACTGGCGCTTCATGCCGGTCCCTCCAAAATTGGAGGGGCTTATGTTAAGCTAGAGGCCTGTACCACACAGATGGTTCCCTCTCTAAGAGGTAGAACCCCACTGCCCTTAGAAGGTGTCAGACTTAGTCATGAATACAGATTTGGGTCTAAGACCCGCTGCTACCCTCAATCTCCAATCCCAGCTCCAAAAGGGGGAATGGACCGGCTGGGTGTGGCTTCCCCCCCTAGACCCATACACCATCAGACATGCACACACGGAAGGCTTAGCCATGCGGCGTGCACAAAAAGACTCCCTCAATATAGGAGGTTGAGTCCCACAAACACAAAGGTGTCAGTTCCCTCTAGAAACGACAGCGCACCCTGTGTGGCGCTAAATACAGAGCCGCGCTGTGACAATCTCCTGATCCTAGAGTATGCATATTGGTTGAGGTAGAACCGCGCAAATTTTAACTCGCGGCTATTGCTAGCTACAGAAGCAAGCCCCATTCAGTCACATTGGGGTTGCCTTGTGTAGTGTAGTTTGTAGTGCGAGTGGTGTTGAGTGACGGATGAATCTCAATATGAAGTGTGAGCACTGGTTAGCTTTTAGATAGCCAGTGAGCTAACCATTGCTATATATAGCAATGGTTAGCCAAAAATCTAGCTCCAAGCCAAGTAAGCTTGGGTTGAAGCAGGGCTGGGTACAGGTTTTGGGGAGGTGGCTATGTTTGATCAATAAAAGGGCTAAATAGCAATGTGGAATATAATGCGGCTTTGAAAGTAAAAGAGAATATCATACGTTTGAGAACAATGAGAATGAAGTGAACTGGTCTGAAACAAGGACACAATGTTGCGGGTATTTATCCCCAAGAATACACAAAGAGAAGTAAGAAGCTAAAGGGTCAAGTATTGGACTGATGATTGATTGCTGGAAAACAAAACCACACTATAGAAAAAGATAAAAAATCAACAACAACAATAAATCAGAGATAAAAGGCAAAGAGAAAAAAAGAAATGAAGCATAACGCAGAGTGAGAAGATATTAATGAAAAAGAAGACACAGAAGCTAGATAGGATGGCGGCAAGGATAGAAAGTCTAAAGGGAAAAAAAGATTCAGAATGATAAGTTGAGTTTTTTAGAGATCAAACAACAAGAAGGCGAGAAGAAAAGAAGAAGAGACAAACATCGGGAAAAGAAAGAATCAGATACTATTGAAGTGGAAGACGGTGGAAGATGGAGGAGGATATTGATCAGACTTCGGATGATGATGGAGAAGAGAAGCTGTTAGTGAAGGAAGATGTTTGTCAAGGAGTTGTAGTGGGTTTACTTTACTGATGGTTTCTTTATTTTGATGATTGTGTATACCGAGATGTTTCTTGAAAGTGTCGGCTTGAATTTCTTGAAGAAGTAGATTTGAGTTGGTTGAGTCCGACTAGAATGAAGCAGCACATGAGTTGTCGTGTGGGGTTCAAATCGAGATAGACTTCAAACCTAACCGATTCTACTGAGAGGAAGGTTAGGGTTCTGATGCAGCTGAGAGCTGAGATACTGAGACGAGATTGTTACGGTGAATTTGAGATGGGTTGTGGCAACGTCACGAGAAGGGTTTTCGAGCCTAAACTCAACATCAAGTACAGCCAGTGCGAAAAAGCTTGCGCTCACTGCGCCGCTTTTTTGTGGGAGCTTTTTCAGCCACCAGGCTGTATGGGTCCGGTGCACAGGCCCCGGGAGAGCCTGGATGACACGGATCTGGGGCCCGGGGCAGTGGTGGAGCCAGCTTGCCCTCATGTGGCAGGCGGCCAGCGACGTAGTTTAGCACTACGAGTCGATTGGTGCAGGTCCCGAGACCTGAATCCAAAAAACAAAAAAGTTAGAAAAATTGACAGCGGAATACAGGCCTTGTGGCGGAAATAAAGGTGACTGAAGTAAAAAAAAAAATGACAAAAAAAGCGGCACGGGCAACGCAAGCTTTTTCGCACTGGCTGTCTAACGCGTGCCTAGTCAGTCTAGGCTGAAACAACGTTGTTAGGGCCTAGAAGGGCCTAAACCCTAGTTCGTAGTTGGGACGGCGGATGCCCCGGCTACAGGGTTTAGCTCTCTCCGGTGCGCTTGAATGCCGTGACTAAAGTCCTTAAGCTCACGCAGAACTAGCCACCGGTACGCATGCTCTTGCCCCGGGAAGGGGAATGGATACCGGACGGGAGGAGAAAGGCACAGCGGCCATCAGTGCCAAAACAACTTTTCAAAAAAGTGTGCCAAGAAGAATCCATGGCCTGGAGAAGCCGGACGGAAGGAGGAAGGTACAGTGGCCATGAGTACCAAAACAGATTTTCAAAAAAGTGTGTCAAGAAGAATCCATGGCCCGCTCAACACAAATTTCCCTTTTGGTCGGAGTGGGTCAATGAGAAGCAGTGTTTCTTGTCGCGGCAGAAAGAAAACCCGTCCCCCGCTTCCTCTTTTTTGGCGGTAGCCCGTTAAAATATGGAAGAATCCTGATGTGGTGGGACTCGGAGTCGGTCAAATAGGAGAAGCAGTGTTTCTTGTCGCGGCAGAAAGAAATCCCGTCCCCAGCTTGCTCCCCCATGGCGGTAGCCCGTTGGGATACGGAGAATCCTGATGGTTTTAGGAATTTGTAATGACGTAGTACACTCAACAGCTGCACACCCGCGAAAGCCTCTGGCTAACTAGTTGAGCGGTCGTTTCTGCAGGTCCCAGGAGAGGACGAATCACTATATATAGAGCAGATATTTTCCTCACTCAACCTGCCACGCACCCCCATTTGCTTGAGATTATCATTTCCACTCTACTTTAAATCCGAAGTACAACTACACATTATTACACTTGGTCCTATCCCGGCAATTACAACAATGCCTTTCACCCCCATGATCCCAATCAGCTATGTCTATACCGCACTATCCTTCTTGCTCGCGAAGCTCTATCTCAATCAAGTTTCTGCTGCCCCGTCTGAAACGATGGCGATACTAACGGGAGAGGATGGATTTTGTGGGTGTTGCCCAAAGAAGTGTACCATCGCTTGAGTAGTACTTATTTGCATGGCAAGAAAAACCTGCAATCTATTGGTGAGTGCCAATCCCGAGTGTTTTCTATCAATCTTCTCTTCTGAGTCTTACTCCTCGCACTGGCCCACAGCTCGGTTATCAAGTTCCAACGGGAAGACTAGGTGGCGAGGCTTTTTGTGTACATACATATTTAGTTGACCCTCGTTATCATTCATTCTCCTCTGGCATATAAGCGCTCTATTCCTTTCTACTATACATTCCGGTACATTCTACTATACATTCCGGTACATATTTACTTGTCGAGGCAGTCATTCTTTCCCCCGTTTTTGTTTTTCAGTCCTCCCACAAGGTTTCTTGCAAGGAAATCCAAACGCAATCAGCAACAGTCCAGTCGCATTTTCTCATGAATTGAGTCACATGAGTCAAGGATGGAAGGTGACATGGGCCAAGAATGATTTGAAGTCGAGTCAAGAAAAATGAATGAGATAAATCAAGAAGAAGGAGAGTCCAGAAATAAAATTACAAGTGGATCTTAAGCTTGCATGAGAGGTGATGATATGTAGTTTCTATAGATTGGCGAGAACTGAGTTGATTGTCACGTGGACCGGGAGTTGCCACACTTGTATTCGACAGCCGCATCCTCTTTTTTTTTCTCCTTCGGAGGGTCCCTTCGGGACAAAAGGAGGGACCTGATTAAGTGAGGTAAATACAACATGTGACAAGAGCGAGTCCTTTGAAATACTCCATGTTTTCGGTCACAGCTCCTTTGACAGTATTGTTCATGGCGTTGGTTATGGGCCGCGCATCGATGATGAGATTAGAAGAGGTGGCCCCATAAACAACTTGCTGAGTGGGTTGATCGCCAACGGCCACTGGACCAGTGTGACGGGAATGCGAGTGAAAAATTGCCTCGATTAGTTTTTCGTCTTGTATGGAGCGAGAGTTTTTTGAACCCAACCATCGGCTGGCTAGAGCGAGTGATCGAGGACTGTTCCAGTTGGATGGGTAGGTAAACATCTTAAACGTGGGGAAAGGTGATGGAAGGAGAAAAAAAAGAACATTTACGCCATTTGCCCAGTGCACATAAGTGCCGATAGGAAGCCTTCCCTTGCTGCGATACTTCACGGCGTAGGTAAGGGTGGTGTCACTGATTTTAGCTGGAGTTAACACAGACGGTTATGTTGAGCAGAACTGGGAAAAATTGTGAGGGGTCATTGTTTTGTTATTTTTATTGGTGGGTTGATCACCGCAAGCTGGCAGAAAAACAAGGAGGAATATATTTTTTCCTCTAGTAGATGACAGACGCGTAATGAAACGCACGTTAAAATACTTGTTAATAGTGGTTATGTTGAAATTTCGTTTTGATAAAGCTGGTTTAGAAGGGTAACTGAACAGTTTTTCCCATACAAGTGAAAAGATCAGAGTAAAGAGCTTCATTATTTAAATCTTGAAAATCCCTTTTCAAACTTTTACAGGGGATAAATCCAGATTTCACATTGGATTCTTCCTGGTGAGACATACAGGGAATGATTTGGGGTGTAAGTGAGTTCACTTAAATGGTAAGTGGAGTCCTACAAGAATGAGGGCAGCTAGTAACAACTGGAGCAGTATTACAAGCATGCTGAAGACTTGTAGAAGTCACTACTGAAGGATCTAGAGAAGACAATTGGAAATGGAATCTCTTTGAGATTATGAAGCTATTGGATTTTAGCTTGGGAATGGTCAATGCATCTTTTTCTCTAGCCCTCACCAACTGAAAGGTTTCTTCTTCCATAGCATAGCACAGATCAATGCAGTTGTTTTTCCTAGATTCAAAAGCAAAAATTTTTGTGAGAACCAGGAAAAAAAAAAGATCTAGAGATTATGGATTTTCAAGCTGGTGTTTCTGGGTACATTGCATACAAAGAGAAGCACAGTTAATGTCTGTAAGCTGGGATGTTGGAGGTCCCCCCTGAGGCCAATTACACAGTTTTTTTATTATTATTTTTTGAAAAAATTGCCCATTGTTTCAAGAGAAGGGGAGGGAAGAGAACAGGAATCAGTTATATTACCAATGGCCTCAAGTGAAGAAGGGAATGGATGAATACATTAACAGATTTTAATTTTTTTCTGTAAGGAATGAAGATGACTGCAGGTCCTTACACAAGAGTAGAAAAAATCTCTTTCTTGTAGGTCTCTGTGGTATGGCACTGGGGAGGAAATGGGACTTTCAACTGGTGGCCTGGATAGCTGGGTGATGTGCCTCCAGTAATGTCCAATCAAGATGTGTGTAAACTGTAAGTGTCAATGAGCCTTTTGGTATAATGTGGCTTTGTTTCCATCATGGCTGGATTCTTCATTATGTAGAAGTGGAATCATGGATATATCTTTATGATGTCCTGGTGTATCGTAATGAGTGTACTTTGGTAGCATCATGAGGAACACATGATTTTTTTTTTCTTCGATATGGTCAAGTTTCTGATGCAAGCTTCACCTATAATGTTTGTCATGTTTCTGTTGGCCCAAGGTTCTGTCACCTGCTTGCGCTATGTCTTGAGCAACAAGTTACTTCTTTGAAATCGTTATTGCATTCCGTTTTGAATATTCAACTTGAATTTCCGTCTGATAATTTTCTGTGTGGAATCAAAAAAAAAAAAAAAAAAAAATTGAAAAAAATTGAAACATTAAAATGACAACAGAGTCAAGCAGACTCAAGACAAGGCAAGCACAACTCACTACTCACTCTCTCCTCAGCAGCAACAAACACTCACACTCATTCTTCTTCTCCAGCTACCAGCCATTCCGCTCATGGGAGCCCATCCACTCCAATGGCAACGCAGCCTTCTCGCCTGGCGTGAAGCTGCTCTTCTCCACCCTCGACCAGCTCACCGTCATCTCGCATCTCACAACTGCCAGGAAACTCGCAACCATCGACGGCGTCAGTCTCCATCCCCTAGCCATTCCTTCCTTGATGTGTTTTTTCCTTTGCTGATCCAAGTTCCTCTTGATTTTCACCCTTATGGCTCTTAGGACTCGTCGGCCGTTACTTCGATCTGTTGTACTCATACCTGTCCCGCCGTCCAACCCACCGCGTTCCTCTTAATCGCCTACCGCTCTCTATCCGTTAGGATTTATTCCGTACAAGTTAGCAACCTCTCCAATGCACCACTGGAAGTCCAGCTCATCCGCACCACCGCGCGTGCACATGAGGCCCCGATCTCCGTGTCCTCGAGTGATCCTACAGGCCGACTGTTTGCGACGGGAGATACCGCAGGCGTAGTGCGCGTCTGGGACGCACAGGCGGGCTATTGCACACACGTCTTCAAGGGTCACGGCGGCATCATCTCGGCGCTCCACTTCGACGTCGACCTCAACGCCAACCGGGCCAGACTCGCCGTGGGTGCGGGCGACTGTCGGATCAAACTCTGGGACCTGACCACCAAGAACCTCGTTGGCATTTTTGAAGGGGGCCACGTCTCCATCATCCGTGGCCTTGCCATCACTCGTGACGGCCAAAAACTGGTCTCGGGTAGTCGTGACAAAGTCTTGATTATTTGGAATTTATCCCAGACCGACTCTCAGCCAAGCGGCTCCCGGATCTTGAAGACAATACCCATCTACGAATCCATCGAATCCATCGGCCTCATCTATCCCCCCGAAAATCAAGAAGAATCACCATCCAAGAAAAAATCCAAAAAATCCAAAAAATCTAAAAAATCGTCTTGCCCTGACTCGACGAGCACACACAATTCGTCCCCCCTCATCTACACGGCTGGCGAAAAAGGCTTTGTGAGACTATGGAACCTCGAGTCTGGTGACCAAGTGGACTCCGATGAGAATCATCAGGATTTTCCTGCCAAGGACCTCGTCCATGTCGGCATCTCTGACACCAGGTGAGCTTCCCCTCATCCTGAAGCCCTTGTTCCAATCATCCCCCATCCGCCTTGATTAACAAGCCCTTTATTCAGATTTGATCCAGTGAGCAATACATTGTTGGTCAACAAAACGGACCAAACCTTGAGTCTATACACCTTGCCGAGTCTGGAATTGGCGCAGCAAATCGTTGGATCACACGACGAAATCATTGACATTTCGCTCCTCAAATCAGACTCGTCACACCACCAGCCGAGCCACTTGGCCGTGGCCACCAATTCCCCCTTGGTCAGGATTCTCAGTTTAGGCGAGAACGATAACGACTGTAGATTACTACCAGGACATCAATATATCGTACTGTGTCTCGCGAAATTCAAAAACCAAACGTGGTTTGTCAGCGGCTCCAAGGACAAGTCGGCCCGTGTCTGGAAAGCCTTCCCAAAAATAGACTCCACCAATCCGGAACTCCCCACGGGGAAGACGATCTGGAAGACGATTGCCACCTGTGAGGGCCATGTGCAAAGTCTGGGCGCCCTAAGCATTGCAGAGTTTTTAGATTCTAAGGGGAAAGCGACGACACTCCTGGCGACTGCCTCTCAAGACCGGACGGTCAAGCTATGGGATCTATCCCCTACTCTCTCCTCGACGGTTGAAGGCGCAGACCGCCATGAGCCTGCCAAGCTTAAATCGTTATTGACGATGCAGATCCACGACAAGGATATCAACTCGATCGACTTCTCGCCCAACTGTTCATTGTTGGGCTCCGGCTCACAGGACCGATTGGGCAAGTTGTTCTCCCTCGATCATTCGGCCAAGATGGGCACGACCTTGAAATTGCAGGCGATACTAAAAGGACATAGTCGCGGAATATGGTGCATCAAGTTCTCCAAACACGACCCATATGTGATCACGGGCTCCGGGGATTGCACCATCAAGCTGTGGTCGACGGACCGAAGAGTGTCATCATCATCAAAGGATTCGGAGGGGGAGCAGCAGGGCTTGAATGGGTTCGGGAGCTGCCTGCAGACGTTTGAGGGCCACTCGAACTCGATCCTGCGCTTGGATTTCATCAACTTTGGCAAGCAGATCGTGTCTGCCTCTTCGGACTGTCTGTTGAAGCTGTGGGAGATCAAGACGCAGGTATGTGTGGCGACGTTGGGCGATGAGTTGTCGGAGGAGGACGAGGAGGCGGCAAGGTTCTTAGGGGCGGTGGCGACGAAGGCTGTTGGTGGGACGATGAGCGAGAGCCATGAGGGGAAGATCTGGGCGCTGGATGTGGTAGACGAGGGGGGGAGTCAGATGATTTCTGCGGGGGCTGACTCGCGGGTGATCTACTGGAAGGACGTGACGGGGGAGCTTTCTGAGAAGAAGGCCGTGGCGAAGGAGCAGGAGGAGGCGCTCCAGCAAGACCTGACGAACTTTGTGCGGGAGAAAGACTTTGGGGCGGCGATCAGGCTGCTGATCAAGCTGGACAAGCCGGGCCGGCTGTTGCGGCTCTTTACGGACTTGGAGCGGGCCGAGGGCGAGTCGGACACGGACGAGTTCGGCCGCCTCGACCGCCTCCATACCGTCACCGGCTCCGCTCAGATCGACCACGTCATCCAGAACCTCCAGCCCCCCGAACTCGTAAGACTCCTCGCTCACATCAAGGCCTGGAACGCCGTCCCTCGCGCTAGCTCCGTCGCCCAGAACCTTCTCTTCTTGCTCTTCAAATCTCACTCCTTCAACTCCCTTCTTCTTTCTCACTCCTCCCCTCCGACCGACCCTCCCGAACTCAACTCTCACTCTAAAACTCCGCTTCTTCGGCCCCACCAATTCAAAGACACTCTCAAAATCCTCCTCGCTTACTCCGATCGTCACCTCGCTAAAATCGATAAAACCGTCCAGGAATCTTTTTCTATCGAGTTTTTGTTGAACCAGTTTCATTAATTACCTTTCTCTCTATATGGGCTTTTTTTTTCTTCTTGGCTTCTGTGCGAGGGGTTTTTTTTTTTTTGTATTTTTCTTTGCCCTAATTGCTTGTGGCTGGTTCGGGACTTTGCCTGCATAGTTAATTGGGCCGTTGCCCATTCCATGTTCATGGTTCGCGGCTTGCTCCTCCTCTTCCTCACCATGACCGCAAGCTGATGTGCCCACTCTAGTCAACTGTACCTGCAAACGAGCGCTGTGACATTATATTTTAAGCCTGGGATTTCTAGACATACAGCCCTCCACTACAGAGTGGGGTAGGGTCGATAAAACAAATAGGATCTTGAACAGGCAAAGAGGTGGTGGGATGGGAAGGGAAAGAAGGCGGTGAGAAGGTTGCTGCGGAAAGTGGGCGAGAGCCGTGAGATGAGACGGGGCGGAGTCTTTAGAGGGGGGGGAACTTGGCCGAGGCCGGGGCGGCGATCCAGGGCGTCTTTGGCAAGTCGTTAGTCGGCTTATGTCGCTCGCTAGAACGGCCCGTCAGACACGAGTGCATTAGCGGCATCAGCGTCTCTCGCGCGGCATAGTGGGCGATATAACGTGGGCCGCCGCGCGGGACTTACTTGTCGACCGCTCGCAGGATAAAGTTGACCAGGATGGCGAGGAACAGCGAGCCGGAGATGACCAGCGGGGCCAGCACCTCGTCTGGACACACGTCCAACAGAGAGAGAGAGAAGCGGAAAGCCTCAGTCACATGCTCTCGCCGGGACTTTATCTTTTTGGGGAAAGTGGGGACGGACCGAAATGGCCGGCGTATTTTTGCGAGATAAGCTGGATGCGTTTGGTGTACAGATGCAGGCCGTAGCTGATGGTGCCGACGGCGATGGCGGCGTAGACGGAGCCCATGAGGCGGGCGCCGACGGAGGGCTGAGGGCGAGGGAAAGGAGAGAGAAGAGGAAGAAGAAGTTGGAGCTAGCGGAGAGCTGGGGGTGGGTGAGGAGGGGAAGAGAGACGTACGGAGGAGTTGATGAGGGCGACGCCGAACGTGCCCAGCAGCACGCCGGTCCGACACCAGTTCAGCCAGGTGCGCTCGTTCGCCAGCCACACCTTCGGCTCTATCCGCGTCCCCGACGTGCCCGGCTTCCCGCCCGCGCTCGTCGTCCCTGAGGGCCCGCCCGTCGCCCCTGAGGCCCCGCCTGTCGCCCCGTAGTCCATCGGGCCTGCTCCGCTCATCGTCGTCGTCGTGGGTGGAGGTGACATGGTGTTTGTTGAAGAATCCTTCGCTCGTCTGCCTGCTCCGCTGCGGTCATCCTGCGTCGTGAAGTCATTCTCCCGGGGGTCGGGGGAATATCCGGCGGTCGCCCCCTGCCCCGACCCTGTACAGTTAGACAAAAGTTTTTGTTGTGTTTTTCTTTTTGTGAAAAAAAGTAAACAAACAAT
>SMGU01002740.1:0-26472 GCA_004348175.1 Puccinia novopanici | reverse complement strand
CACCCCCCCCCCCCCCCCCAAATTTGTTGCGCAACCCCTTGGATGTCGGGCTGCTGGTCCAAGGGGGTCATGTAACCACAAACCTGTCAGGATTGGGGGTTGTGGGACAGATTTTAAAAAAAATTGTAATTATTATTCATAAATTGTTTTGGGGGTCAACATGAGAGATAATTTATGGTATTAAGGTTTATTACTACCTTTATAGGTGTGAAGAATCTAATGGTAAGGTTCATGTCTCCAAGAAACCTTCTTTTTCTACTTGTATTGGTGTTACAACTGGTTTTTTGGAGCTCCTTTTTCAGGTGCAAATCTAGAGATATTGGGAAATTTCAAGATATATTCCCACTCCTCTAATAGTTAAAAAAACAATGGTGAATTTCTTTTTGGTTAAACTTTGATAATCCATCCTATTTGGGGGGTGTCATAGCTTTTTTACCAAATAGGAGGAATTATTGAACTTTAACCAAAATAAATTTCACCATTGTTTTTTCAACTATTAGAAGTTTGGGAATAAATTTTGAAATTTCCCAATCTCTCTTGATTTGCCATGTGAAAAAATCAGGTGTAACACCAATAAGAGTAGAAAAAAAAGTTTCTTGGAGAAATGAACCTTACCATAAGATTTTTCACCCCTAAAAATGTAGGAATAAACCGTGATAGCATAAATCATCTCTCATTTTGCCCCCCCCCAAAAAAAAAAAAAAATTATGAAAAATAATTACAATTTTTTTAAAATTTGTCCTGCGACCCCCAATCCCGACGGGTTTTTGGTTGCACAACCCCCTTGGACCAGCGGCTCGACATCCAAGGGGTCACGCAACAACTTTGGAGGGGTCACATGTCAAACCCCCTTTATTTTTCCTGATCAAAAGTTTTGCATTAATTTTGATCAGCATCACAGAATTGTGAAGGTGATTTGGAAAGCCAACAGATATGCTCATTGGAGGACTTCCCGTTGGTCTGGAATGCCTAATTTAGACAGGCTAAATCTAAATTCCAAACTTTGTTTGGTGATGGGAACCTGACTCTTGTTAATTTTCATCACCAAACAAAGTTTGGAATTTAGAACTAGAAGCTCCAGATTAAGCAATCTGGGCAACAGGAAGTCATCCATTGTACTATGCCTCACTCCTCCAACCAGAACTGTTTCAGTCCAATTTTATTCAGCCAAAAGAAACTGGCTAAGGGTCTTCAAAAAAGGAAAACCTATGTGATTTTGATTGATGGTTAAAAATCGCAGAAGACCATGAGATCCAAGGAGAAGGCATCCTACTTGCTGCATCCCACCTCCTACCTCTGAGGTTTGCGTGTTTCCCGTGATGCAACATGACTCTCCCCAAATCATCCAAATCACGAGCAGAAAAATGTGGGGTGTCTTGTTCGGCCGGAAGGGTGTGCAGAAGGACACGGAAGCCCCTGACGCCGAGGAGATCTGTCCAGTTTCTTGGCCATGTATGGTGGTGCATGGCAGCCAGACGATGTGTAGCACGGCCTAGTCCGCTGGGGACTTAAACAAGCACCGGCCGGGCTCCCCAGAGCCTATCTCTGACGCCAGCTATCACGCAGTGAGTCGGCTCGCACTGGGCGGGGATGTGCGTCCCCAACAGATCAACAGCGGCAGTCGCCGCATCGGCGCCCTTCCCGAGGCTTGTGCAACAGAAAGCCGTGGTGGTCTCATTATGATCGGGGCCGTTCGCCACACAAGCCGCTCCCCCATGGGCCGATCGGCCTTGCGGTGTGCCGTACAACCTCTTCAGTACTGCCAATAATTCACACTTCAAGCCATTTCTTCTGCCCATAGAATAAACCCGACTAGAGCATTGATATCTGTACAGATGGACTTCCTCTCCTGCGTCAATGCAGGCTAGACCAGTGGCCGGTCTTCGAGCTTGACATTCAAGACACCCTGGCCGTCCTTACCCTACGGAGCACACACGACCGTCCATGCTGATCAGCACGCATCTCAACGACCAACAGAAACGGCTTGAGTGAGATAGGACCCACCGATTTCCACAGCAGCTCGCGCGTCCGACCCAGACTCTCAATGTCCCCAATCCGCTCCAACACGCTGTCCAACCGCTCCTGGAAATCCGGCTCGTTGCATAGCTCCCGTATCACATTCAACATCACGATCGAGTTCGGCTTGATACTAAACCGCAAGCACTCCCATTGTTATTTCCCTCCTTCCTTTTTCTTTCCTGGAATGTGTTTGCTCTCACTTACTGATAATCCGTATCGATGCAAATCATGTTTTCATGGTCCAATTGTGAGAGGAAGTCGGTGCGAGTCTATATAAGTTGATCGGGGAGGAAGGAATATGAGTTGAGAGAATTCGGAGGAGAGATGATCCAGACACGGCGACATTTATACGAGGGAGGAGAAAAACAAGGCTCGATCCACTGACCATCACCTGACGAGCCACAGAATAGGGAAGACCTTTTGAATAATTCTGAGATTCCGCCGCTTCATCGGCATTTTTCACCAATGCTTGCATCAGCAGAAAGGATGAGGAGGCCCATTTCTGCTCGTCCATTACGTCTGGAAAAAGGAAAATCATTGAACCTCATTCAGATCATCCATATCTCTTATCCGCCTACAATCAACAGCTGCCGTCATCAGATTTCAATGAGCTGCTCACCATCGTCGCAGTCCTAGCATAAAAAAAACATAGGTGCTTCTCTCAGTGTATAAGTTTACAGGGACAAAAGAAAAGAGGAAGAATGTGGATGTGCATACTACAATCAGTCCGATACGAGAAAGCAGCCATTGTTTTTCGCGTTCGATGATAAGTTTAGCGGCTTGGATCATATCCTTATGTTTCATGGCGGCGCTCAAATGAGCGATTCTGCCGCCGACCAACGTCCAGAGCTGCTCGATTTCAGGATCGTGAAGGGGGCGATCTTCGCGCCAGAGTTTTTTGCGCTCGGTGCGGATAGCACGGACGGCCTCGTCCTTAGACAGGTCCTTCACCGTCAGCACCGACATCCGAGCCGCATTCTTCTTCAGCAATGCGTACGGCCAATGGTCGTCCGAACAAAATACGAACGTCACGATCCCCGCCTGCGACCACGATTCCGCCCGTTGTTGGAGCTGTAACAGCAGGCTGTACGACCCCTCGTCCGTCTGTCGTAAGTGGCTGACATTCAACATTTTATTTTCATCAGGCTCTGCGCTACTCTCTACTGCTTGAGGTGGGCATCATTCACTCAACTGTATGTTGTTAAACACTAGAATCAACGGTCGCAAGTGTTTCGTATGATAATCAACCGCAACCTTGAAGTTAATGCATGGAGGCGTCAACCCAATCTATCACCAGTGACCAAGAGGTCCGGTCGAAGCAAATTACGTACTTTTTCTAGCTTGTTCAATGCACGCTACTCAAGGTGAAAACAAAACAGAAAAGAGTCAGTTTCATGAAGACGATGATTTGATTATTGAAAGATAAGAAGGACCTCGATGTCGACCAAAGGGCCGCCCTCCCTAGGATCTCTTCTCGAGAAGAGGCCGCCGATATAATCCTCGGCGTATTCGAAATTGAGACATTTGCCCAAGCGAAGCCTGAAGATTTCCAAGTTGTCACTACATTCACACACCGCAACACCTAAACTCTTACACGTATATATTTAGGAATATGAATGATGTCAGACTCGGCGATTCTAGCGAAAAAAAAGCACTGGGTTTTTTTTGGAGGGGGCATGGTCGGGAGAGATAGGGTTTTTGTTTACCATCGGCTTGGTTCCGAGTCATTGCGTCAGCGATCAGTGAGAATTTTCCGGTGCCCTTTGGACCTAAAGAAAGGAAAGAAAAAAGGTTAGGTATCAGGCAAAGAGGTACCAGCCAAAGGAGAAACGTGGAAGAGGGGAATACCGGTGATGAGCCAATACTGTCCGGCGAGTTGGCCGTGGATGATCTGGTCGATGAGGGCTTGTTCTCGACGGGCAATCCACGCGATCTCCTCGACGCTCTCGGGGCCCTCCTTGTCATCATCGTCGTCGTCTTCTTCCTTCGCCTCTTCGGAATCGCGCAACTGCGTCTTGTAGCTCGGTCGCGATAGCTCGGGCTTGTTGGGAACCCGCTGGGAGGCCTTGTCCAATACCAGCACCGGATCGTATCCTTTGTTTTGTTGGTGTTCCAAGGTCGGTAAATTGCATCAAGCCAATTACTCTCTCCTTCCTTCTCCTTCCAAACCATGCTTACCCGGCTCAAACGCAACCGCCATCTTCTTCAATACCGAGTGTTTATACCTGGCCGTTCGAACGTGCATTCAAGCTTAGCCCTTCCCCAACAAAAAAAGAAGAAAACCGAGGAAGGACGGAGGAAGAGACATACCAAGTGTGATAGAGATATCTTGAATAGTTATTGTGAATCAAAGCAGAGAGGAAAGGCAGTTGATCAGAAGTGATCTATATATTTGGATGGCTGATTCAAAGGAGAAAAGAGCGGACCCTCCGAAGCCGAGGATAAAGACGCCTCCAAGGGAGCCGAAGATGGCTTGGGCGGCGACGCCATCGAACCAGGAGGAAGCCGGAGGGGGGGAGTGTTGCTGGTGGCTTTCGGCGGCGGTAGAGAAGGAGGTTCGGAACGGGCGGCCGTTGGGGTATCGCCATCCGGCGTTATCTTGGGCTGATCGTCGAGGGGCCCGTGGTCGTATCATGCCCTGCATCGCTTCTCGGCGCACTCTCATGGTCAGTCCAATCGTTGCCATCCTCGATTCGTCTCCTTCACGCGCCTGTGACGGGGATGCGTGTTCGTTCTGTGGTGGTTCTCCAGTGCTGAAGGAGACATGTAGAGCATTCCCAGCGCAAACCTTGTACGTTGTCCCGAGTGTGTGGTGCACTCAAATTGTCTTTACTTCTGCTCTGTCCAACCCAATCCATGCAATCCTTTTCACCAATACAACAAGACTATAAAACCAGCACAAGCTTAACCAATCCTCTAGTTAACGGAGGGCCCCCGCATCTACGCGGGACGCTCTCCGTAGGAGAGACTTATTCATGTACTGATCAGTAAGTCTCTCCAAGTTCGCAGGAGCAGAATATAAAAAACACAAAAGTAAAGACCTTTTTTTTTAAAAAATAAAAAGAAAAAAGGAAAGGAAGAAAGATATACTGATCAGGCAATAGTTTGCTTAGTTTTTTACCTTGCACAATTTTTTGAGCGTCACCACCATATCTTTGTCAATCAGCCAAAGCCGGATGAGTGTTTTTTTCAGAAAGCAAAGGAGAAATTTCTTTGGGGTATGTAGGAAAGGTTGTGATTTTGAATCACTTTGCAAATACACATAATAAGCCTAGTCATGTGTTTGGGGACAATTTCTGGCTGGGATGCAGATACTTCATGGTGGTGCCAGGATGTCAGAGTATCTGAAGTTAAGCTGCAAGAATCCTGAAAAAGTCGAAGAAAAATATTTTGAAGTCACACCCACAGTTATACAGAGCATGAAAAACAATCAAAAATGATATATTACTCACTTTGTTTGGTTGTGTAGTGCCTGAACAGTGGTGTGTTGATTTTTTTCAGGGGGGTGTTAGTGGTTCTTGAGTATGGCAGCCTGATTTTGTCAAAATTGTGGTTGAATATCCACAAACTAAGTTCCCTGAGCCCACTTGTGGCCTCAGGGAGCTTTAATTTGAATACTGCATATTAAATAAAAAGTGGGAACAAGTGCAGAGACCTTGGTATCTTACTGTGCTGCAAAACTGGTTGTGAGCAAAGATTCAACCTTTATTAATTCCCTAAAATTAAACTATTGATTTTTGTTTTTGAAAGAAAGGTCTGCTTATTGTCAGATGCCCAAATGTCCATTTTTTATTCATGAATGGAGAGAAAGCCAAGGGATGAAATTTCTCTGAGGCTAGTTGCTCTCAGTCACACAGGAAGCCCTTTGTGTATCCAAGAGGAGAGGATGATTTAAACCAGAGAGAGAGAAAGACCTCTATGTTGATGATCATATTTTCCAGTCAAGAAATGAAAATTTAAATCCAAAAAAGGGGAAAGAACAAAAAAAAAGCAGTAGATCAAGAGGGCAGGGAAGGACATGTAGTGTGGTACGATAATGAAGGTAGCGCAGAGACGCGCGGAGAGTGTACGTGCAGGTAAAAAGATAGATGGTGAGGTGATAACTTAAACCAAAGAAAAAAAAAATAAGAAAAGAGCGAATAAGAAAGAGCGAATCCAACTAAGCAGGCACGCGCACAGTATGAACCATGAGCTGCATACGCGGGAAAAGACAGGGGGGATGGGGGAGCAAAAGAAAACCTGAGACAGCTCGGGGGAATCGGGCGCAAATGATGTGGCAGTGAAGAAGAAGAAGAGGAAGGATAAGCGGATTAAGCATCTCCCAACATGAACTTCTTCTTGGACATTTTCTTGCGCTTGCGCATGCCGGTACCGGATTCGGGGGGAGCGGAGAAGCCGAGAGCTTCGGGCATGCGCTCGGTAGCCGAGGTGAAGACGGAGGGGCCTTTCCTGCTTCTATGCGAGAGATTATCGGCAAGGAGTGATTGCTGGTTGTCGTGGAGGGATCCAGGACGCTGATGGAGCTGCTCGTCGGGGTCCAGCTCGTCGTCGCCAAGCTCCTCGTCACCAAGCGAGTCCTCGTGCTCCTCCTCCTCCTCAATCATCGTCGGGTTCAGCAACTGGTCCTTCAATGCCGCCGCATTCGTCAGCTCCACCGGCTGCTCCGAGTTGTAGAACGTGATCCCAAGCTCCCGGGTGTAATGGTTGAGCGCCGCATGGAACGCCGTTCGACGGTTCCACCGCCCACCCCAGTCTTGCCAGTTCTCGCGGTGCGTCATCCCGATCGTCACCTCCATGTATTGCTGGTTGACTAAGGATTGAATCACGCAGGCCGTGCCCGGCTCGAAACGTCGTTGCTCATCAGTCTGCAACCACAGGTTCATCTTTTCCTCCAGCTCGTCCAACTTCTCTAATGGCGTGTCCCACCCAAACTGAACCGTCGCATTCTCGAACTGGTTCGAGCTTCGTCGCAGATTAATGATGAACTTCTGGCCAAGCAACGAGTTGGGCGCAAACCACTCCGTCCCGTCCCATCGTAAGAAGACCGTCACCAGCAAACCCATCCGCTTGACAACCAAAACCTCCTCAACTCCATCGTTGTCCATGATTACCCGATCTCCAGTATCGTAGGGATGGGTACAGAAGACCATGATGATCGCATCGAACACGTTCCCAGCAGTTTCCTTGAAAATAAATGCCGCGGCGATCCCAACCGTGTACACTGAGGTCAACGCCTTCGAGTAGTCGATTCCAACTACCGATAGGGCGATAAAGATAAACACAACCCCAGCCATGGCCATCATGATTCGATCCAATCTACCAATCGCATGTCCAACGTCCTGTAAGGAGTTTGCTAACGCTCGACGCTCCTTGTAGGCTCTGAAAATTTCGTTCTTGACCTCCGTCCGACTGATATCTCCATTCCCATCCGAGTCAAAGATGGAGAAGGCTTCCTTCGCGAGCTCATGGGTTGGGAAGGCAGGATAGAAGTCCGATGGGATCAAGTATGTACGATTTGGATCTGCCTTGAATCCGAAGTAGATCTTACGTGCCAACTTCCTGGCCTCTGCTGGATTGTTGACGTCTAGTTTCAGCCCAGACTTCTTGCCGACGACGGAAATTGGGTCCTTCATCGCCGCTCTGGCGATCTTGGCGGCAGAAGCGCCTCGTTGAGCCAAGGTACCAAACGTTGTTTGTGAATTGCGACGAAAAAGTTTGGATGAACGTTTGGATTTCTGTTCAGACATCTCCTTTTGATAGTCGGCGGTGAACCGGTCAGTCTCACGCAATTGATTTTCGAAATCAGTCGAGCCTTTTGCTGGTGGATGTGTACCTTGAGGGTTTGCTTTTTTCTCCTTGGCATTGGTCTCCTGTTTCGACGCGGTGTTTCTAGACCACCATCTATTTTTGGACGTCGAATCTGGGGATGTCTTCTTACTGGCAAGTCCTTTCATAGGGAGAATCCCTCCGGATACTCGGTGGGGCATTAACGGAAATGATTTCCTTTTGGGACGGTAATCTTTCAAGGCATCGATGACCGCAAACGTTCGGGTTATCTTCTGGATTCGATCGGCATACGCGACTTGATGGAAATTCATACTCTGTGTTGATCAGAATCAGTGTTGGTAGGTTGAGGCTATTACTTTCCAATTGATTTGAGGATTTAAGAAAGAACAGCTTACAATTGAAAGCAAAAGCAGTTTTTCCAATGAGAGTACCAGCATTAAAAAAAAAGAAAGTTCAACAATGATATGGACGGTTTCGGTATAGGGAGCCCGATAGTGACCGTCTTCTTTAAGGAAATAGAGGAAGTAAATCCCTCTAAATATTACTTCCCACGATCCCCAGCTGTGTCCGAGTAGGTCAAGCCAAATGTGGGTGAGCCAGGCGGTATTCAGAGCAGCCCATGAAAGAAAAAAAACTCTTACCACATGGCAGAATAGAAAAGGACTTTGATCCATGGTTTCGCAGCGTGAAACGTCTCTACTCGCCCCTTAATGGTTTCATTCACATCTCCCCAAACGATGCCAACCAGCAAAACTATGGCCTACGGACAGAAAACAAGCATGCTTGATCATCAGATATTGAGCTGCACTTGAAAAGGAAGGATAGACATACCCGAGGAACTAATTCAATCAAGAAGTGGAGTACCCAGCTCGACATGATGTTATAGCTCGCCCAAATGAACCAAGCAGCCACATTGTCGTAAACATATTTCGAGTTTATCGCTGACGGACTATCGCCGGATTGATAATATCCACCGTACCTGAATGGAAGAAGCAAGAAGAAGAAAAAAGGGTCAACGGAGGTGATATGGCTTAATTTTTGAATGAGAAAAGGCAAACAAACCTGAGGATGATAGGTGGGATAATAAAGACCAAGCTAAGGAAGATGTTACCAATGAAAGTAGTAATTAAGACTGGCGGGGTTATTTTTTTTTTTTGGCATGCGTCAGACTCGTAAAGCTGACATTGTAGTCTATGGTGAGCATTGACTTACATTTCACAATACTGTAGGGTGAGAAGCGACGGGCCAAAGTGCGACGACGATGGTGATGGCCGACATCCTTCTCGTCGTTGAGGTCGGCAAATCGTGCGTCCCCCTCCAGGTCATCGTCATTATCCCAGTCGTCTGCAAGATAGATACAAAAAAAAAGGGGGAAGTTTAGCAGATGGATTCTCCGAATGAGAGTATGTATGTGATAGAACCTTACAGTCATCATAACCCTGACCCTCGGCATCTGTCTCACTGTGATGGTCGGGATGTAGTTCAGGTTGGTAGGTTTTATAATCATGGGGATCTTCGAGGGTTGGGTGCTGCTTGGCCGGAGTAGATTGGTCATAATCCGGAGAATGCGCTGGATGGTTGTAGTACTCTGGTTCGGCGGGGGAATGATTTTGAGTGGGTTGTGGTTCTGAGGGTGTCCCGGCGGAGGGTAGGACGTGTATCTCTAGTGATGCTCTGGCTGGATGGTTCCGATTGAGAGGGTGGGATGGGATGGGAGGGTAGTCAGATGAGAGTTGCTGGATGATATCGTTTGGACGATGATTTGCGATCTGCCATTGTGAGCCAGTGAGGTATTCGGGAGGCGGATGTTGTGCTAGGCTGGATATTGATGAGTAGGAGGCAGGGGCAGAGGGCCGTTGGGGGTTGTTAGTTGTTGATGGTGTTTTGAGTTGTTCGTCTTCCTGTTGGTTCATGATGGATGATGAAGTGTCCTCTGCTGGTGCCTCTTAAGAGTTCTTAAGTCATTCCTGAGTTGCTGTGCCATCGCAACAACACCAACAACCACACAACATTAACTTATTACCAACAAAATGAAACAAACTTGTAGCCTCAAAACTATTCATGGAGTACAACAAACACTTGGAATGTAACTAGCATCATGTTTTAAAACCATTCTACACAAAAAAAAAAAAATCAGAACAGCCTAACCCTCTGAACCTGGGCTGGCTGCTCAGAAATCTGAAAGATGTATAATATCTGTCCTAAATTAACCCCCACTACATTAACACATAATGGACTCGGGTTGATGGTATTATTCAAGACATTGGCCTCTCTTGAGTTTCCCTTTCTAGTGAAGTCATCTGGCTTGAGAAGGTATCATTATCAACACTGAGCCAGCCCCTGCATCTTCACGGCGGGAGTCCAACCCAAGTTAAGCTCCCCGCAGCCGCGGGTTTAGCTGCGCCACCGGGGGCGCGAAATGAACTGCCTATTAGCACGGTTCACATTGGACCCAAATCAGCAGGTTCTGATTTGGGTTTAGCCACAAATCAGCAAGGTTTAGCCAAAGCCTATCCTTTCAAGCTGATTTATAACTTGCCTATATCCCCCCGAAGTGCTCATCCATAACACAACCACACTCACGAACCACATTCACACATCCACAACACAACAACCACACTCACAAACCACATTCACGCATCCACAACACACATCAAGATTCCACAACACACATCCAGCATCCAACCATCACAACATGTGTAAGTTTTTTTTCTCATATTTCATTTCTTCCGCAAAATATTGATACTTGCGGGTCCCATTTCAACAATTAAAAGTTTAATGGCAGCATCGGGACACACTCAAGTTTCATCTGGCGACTTGACCCAACTCTCAACGCAATCTACCTGCCAAGATTCATTGGCATTGCAATCCACCAGCCAAGATTCATCGCACGTCTCATCAACAACTCATTTTCAAGCATCAACAAACAACACCGGTCAGACTCAATCTTCCCAAGATCCTCAAAGCGTAACTAACAATCCAAGTAAGTTTGTAACTCACCAGGTTGTCTTTGATGAATTACTAATTTTCTTGAATTAGCCTCCAACCCATCACAGAACCCAATTCAAAGAAAAAGGCAAACTAGAGCAGAGTTGGTGCTTGCTCTGGCGGATCCCAATGATCCATACAAAGACCCAAAAAAAAGGGGTAAAAAAGCTCAAAAATCAGCTGCCAACAAGAGTCCTGCTGTCTCAGAAACAACTGTTTGGGTTTTGAGTGACAATGCTGGGTCCCAGCCAGCATTATCAGATTCCAAAGCTATTTCCAACAGTGCACATCAGTTTAAAGTGGTCAATTACAAGTATGTCTGTACAAACTTAGAAGACGACGATAATTTACATCAGATCTTTGGAAGCGGCAACCAAACTTCTGTTGGACCCGGCCATGTCACCTGCGCGAAGGATTTCAAACGGATGGCAGATTATATGAACATCATTACTGGGTCATTGCATCTCACCGGACCCCAGATGCCTCAACGATTAGATACTTACAAGCGTAGATACCAAAAGGCGAAGGAATTCAAACATAATACCGGTGCCGGTATCAAAGAGCAAGAAGGATTCAATTCCCTAAAACAAAAACTCAAGGTGCTTTGCCCCTGCTTCAATCAAATAGACACACTTTTTAAGGAAAAACCAAATATAACTCCGATGAGTTGCTTTGATTCATCTAGCGGGGAGCCAATTTTTGATGTAGACATGCATCCCAAAGATGATGGCATAGGAGCTTCTGTGTCCCAGTCACAGGCCCTTGATGATTGAGAAGGAAATTTTGATCTCAATGGAGAAATTCCACTCTCCCAATGGGAGGGTACTCCCTGCGCAACTCGCCACCACACTGCCTTGGCCGCCAATATGGAAACCCCTATTGATCCATTAAACCTGAACACATTACATAATGTGTTTTCTGGCGGGAACATGGGAGGTCTGGGTGGTCATGAGGATCAAAATCCTGAAACATTGCCCAAGTCGTCTGAGTTGTCTCCAAACAACTCTTCAGCTATGTGCCAGTCACGAGCAAGCAACACATCGTCTACGGGTGGAAATGTTAGGCCGGCTCGCAATTTGATACCAAACACCCATTGTGCACAACCAAGTCCCACATCACAGTCCACTACCACAAGTTCTAAGTCGGCCGGCCTCACAGCCGCTTTTGAATCAACCTCACTCTAAAAACTGCCGGTGATGGAAAAAAAACTGGGACTCAAAAATAAAAAGTTTATCCTCCAGATTGAGGATGCAGCCAATACGCGCAAAGATCGGGCCATGGAACATGAGGCCCAAAATCAAAAATTCGAATTGGAGCATCAGGCTCAGCAAATAGAACGTGAGGAACTCACCAGACACAGAGAATTGGAGCATCAAGATTAACTGAATGAACTTGAGATGCAACGATCTGAGCGTTGTAAGACTCAAAAGTGCTTGGTAGAACCTTTTGCTGAATTGAGAAAGGTATGGTGGAGTTTCAAGCTCTGCCTTTCTATGCTATCAGAAAACAAGACCACCAAGTTACGCTTGGCAGCTTTTATTAACGTGATAGAGGATGTGTTCAAGATGAGCTGTTTGATTGACAAAATATGTTGATTTTGTTGTTATGGAATGACTTCAGGGTTCAGGGTGATATTTGACTCCTTCAATGATGGCCTTCTTGATGTTTTCCAAGAGTGGGGATTGAACCAAGGACTTTGTTTGCCAAGGGTGAGTGAGGATGAGTAATGTAGAGATGGATGAAGATTAACTGTGGTGAGAAAGGTGGATGAAAATGAAGATGGAGAATATGCTTTGACTAGGAATTGAACTCTGATCCTTTGGGTTGGTTTATAAAATATAAGAAAGAATGGGTTGAGTATATGTTGAAATAGCCTAGTTGGATAAGGCCACTGTTGAGGAAGTTGTATCCAGGTGGAGTTGAACCCAGGACCTGTAGAGTTATTCTCTTTGTTTTCCTCTTATAAGTGAAGGTAAGACTGGTTGATATATATATATATTTCTGAGATAAGGCTGATAAGAAAATATAAAACAGGATACCCAGCTGAGAATAGGTGCTTGAGTAATTGTTGACCAGTGCCCAATATGTGAGGTGATGGGATGATGGGATGGTCTGAGGATACAAATGGCAGGCAGAAGGCCTCCTTATATAGTAAAATATGAGGGATTTTAGCTGCAGGGAAACATGATGAAGTATTGATGCTGGCCTGACTACACAGCCTTGCACAGCTCAGCACAGCCCTAGCACTGTGTTGAGGGAATATCGCTGTACAAATATCATGCAGTCCTTTGATATGCAAACAGAGTGAAAGGAATTCAATATGAAAGAAATGGTTTAAGTTGTGGTTTGGAATATTTGAAAGGAATTCAATATATATATATGCATAAATTATGCAATGTGGGTGATAATGAATAAATAATACCCCCAACAATTGACCATTACTGGCAGAATCCGTGTATCTTCTAAACCAATAGAGTTATGAAGGTGGTTCCAGTGGGTGACTAGGGTTTATTTTGTCCAGAAATTCCATTTTTGAAGTTGTTTTGACCATATCTTGAGTGTTTGTGTGATAAAAGAAGAAATTTTTAATTTTTCCGTCCAGAAATACAGGAAAACAGACCACAGCGTCAGTTGGATCACGAGGAGCGCAAGGAAGAGAGATTGAAAAAACAGCAAGATTGGGCCAAGAGACACATGATGGTGACTCAATGGTTGGCAGAAGGGAAGAGTATGGCAGAAATTGCCACATTGTCGCAAATCATCTTTGGGTAATAATATTCTGATGTTTGAAGCTCATTCTTATGTTATGTTTATTGTTCTCCTTGTGATTGTTTTCCTTTGTCTCCTCATTGTTCTTGTCTACATCCTGAGTTGATTGAGCTGGAGCCTGCCTGACTGCAATGATATTGGATGACATTCTTTTGATATATTGCATTGTTGGTTGAACATATCATTAACATTCTGTTACTTAAATTTAACAAAAGGCAAGTATATTAAAAACAAAAAGTGTGTTTCGGGGAAGAGTGGTGAAAATCACATGAAGAATCATTGACAAAATTTTTAGGAAAAATAAAACAAAGACCATCAGGAGAAGAATAAAAGAATCAATCCAAATGATTTGTTAACAACTTTTAAAATGGTCAAGGCATTTCCTTTTAATTTTTTCCCAAAAACTTTTGGCGGAAGAGAGGGGTGGCTTGGTGTTATCAGGTTAAACTTTTGTCTTTCTGTTACGATAAATCAATTCCCAAGTGTCATCAAGCTGAGCCAGCATTTTATGTAGAATCATGCAGCTATAAATCCATTTTATGTAAGGTACCTTGTGTTTGCACAAGTAGAGGTGCAATTGAAGCTCCTTGAGGGACACAAAATGACTCTTGAGGATGCCAATGGTATGTTTGTTGCGTACCCAAGACTTGGCCAAGTGGAAATTGAACTCGGCATTCCCTTCTTGATAAGCCGCCGGTGCCTTATAAGCCGGGATGATTGTGGTTGTAAGCTTGTATGCAGAATTGGCAAGGAGGTATTGGTCTTTGGGATGGTCAGTATCTAATATCAAATGGATTCAAGAGGGAAGTAACACACCTTGGTCACAGAAGAGCTGGGGATCCTTGGCAAGCTTCATTTGGTTGAACACAAAGCTGTCCGCGCACGAGCCAGGCCAACCAGTTATGACACCAATGATGTATTTATTGCAGTCACAAATGACCTGCGCTTTAAGCAAATAACGTTTTTTTTCGGTCAAGAAAAACTTTGCCATTAAAGCCGGGCCGCTGGAAGATTGGAAATGTTGTTCCATCTACAAATCCAACGCAACCTTCGAAGCCCTCCATCTTCATGACATCTGAGATTTCTTTCCTTCTAGACGAGTCTGGCCATTTCAGATATTTTGGGCCCAGAGAAATCAGTGCCTCAATTACTCGCCTGGAAACTTTAACCACGGTACCGCGACCAACATTCAGATTCTGTGAGAAACACCCAATTGATGCACCATTGCCACAAGATCCTAGACACTCTAGCGTTAAAGCTAACTGATGAGCCACCAGTAGCTGGGGTCTGATACCTCGTGGAACAAAGACATTGTGGGACAAAATTTCATTCAGAAGAAATAGGAAGCTTGTCTTAGTTGTTTTTATTGCTTGTTTGAATGTGTAGTCAGGAAATTGGAATAGCTGACCAAGTTCATATTCATCGCAGACCGTTGGGTTGGGGCAAGGGTTGAGATAACGAGTGTTGATGATGGCATTGAGTAGATCAGTGACGTCTGTGATGTCGCTGAAAAACATGTCATTCCACATGTCTTCTTCATTGTTGTTGTCCTGTAGATTGAGGAGTTTGCCATCAAGATAATCATAAAAAAGGTTCATGTAAAGAAAAAAACAGGTCTCGGAGAATTTGTTGGCAATTGGATAACTGGTGCATAGTCGGGAGTGATTGAGGTTGGGAGGATTGACGGATTTGGTGTGCTGGAATGGTTAGTGGTGGTTTTGGAGGTTGTATAGACTCAAGGATCAGCAGGGGGTAGCCTATGTGAACCGTTTTGCTGATGCATTGCTGATTTTTAGTTAAACCTTGCTGATTTATAAAATCAGCAAGGTTATAAATAGCCTATGTGAACCGTGCTATTGGGAGCAACAGCAATGCCTATCATATAGCTCCCCAAGTTCTGCCTACCACACACCATTTTGGTGATAGACATCTGTCCTTTCACACAACACAAACCGCACAGTATCAACTCACACTTTGCCTATCTCATCATCCCAACCACAGAGCAAGGTTGGGAGACACTGCAGGGTGCTAAAGCTAGCTCCCTGCGGTGTATTTTGTTCCAACCCTGGGGAGCTCAACATGCGGCAAAAAATGCCAAACTTCATATTTAAACTTCCAACCATACCTCCCACATGGGGGCTGGTCTAATAATTGATACTATTGGCAATAGCATTGCACAAAAGGATCCAGGGGATTCATAATTAGGACTCATTGAAAATTTTTATACTGCTCATGAGAAATGCTAAAAATTACTTAAAATAAATCAATCAATTGCACCTCAAATCAAAAGGGGGTAATTGCCTGATGTGGAACCATCAAAACCTCAGGGGCATGAATCAATTGCACCTCAAATCAAAAGGGGGTAATTGCCTGATGTGGAGCCATCAAACCTCAGGGGCATGTATCAGTTGTGCTGAGGGCTCTCATTGATTTCCAGATTATAGCAACAGTAGGCCCACTATGATAATAGCCAGTTCACATAGGGCATTTTTATGCAAATGTTGTAAAATCAAGTCTGCTTGCTTGCATAAAATTAATTTCTAAAATTTAGAAATATCAAATCCAAACCTTATTTCAACTTCTTCAAAATATTTCTCATTGAATATAATTTTTAACTACAAGCAAGCAGCTACGTGAACTGGCCTAATGGAATTTTTAGCATAGCATAAATCCGCTAACAGCCAACAACTTTTGTTGTAAATTTTAGTGGATTTTCACTAATGCTAACAGAGAAAGGCCAAAAAAAAGGCCTTGCTACACTGGGATACAGTACATTTTTTCAGAAAATTGCTGCTACAAGTGCTGTAGCATAGTGGCTCCAAAGAGCTTCTAACACTAAAGTGCTGGCAGGAAAAAAAATTGGCTGCTACAATTTGCTTTTTTGGCCAAAAGTTGTAGTGTAGCCACCCAGCATTGATTATAGCTAAATCCAATCCATCAAAATTCAAATATCAGAAGAAAAAAAATTGAGAGTGATCAGAAGCAAAAAATCAACCACCCTCTTTTTTTTTTAACAGATTTTGATTTCCATGCCTTTGCTATGTGGTGAAAGAATTATGCTGAAAAATTAAACTGGAGAACAGCAATTTTGGAAGGAATATTTGCTTCCAGCACCAGATGACTAAAAGGGATGAGCTGAATAATCAAGAGTGCAGTATGCTCAAAGACTTAGAGCAGTAAATGAGAGGGAATCAGCAGAGCATGTCTCACTACTGTGGGCTCAGAAATAAGTGGGTCTATATTTCTGATAGGGAAAAGAAGAAATAAAAGGTGGAAAGGGGGCCTGAGTTGAGGTACTAATTTTCAAAAGAACATAAAAGTAAAAAATTAAAAAAGAAATAAATCCCTTTTGGGGGCAATTCTAACACTTCTGAGACTAAACTTGATGACAGGAAACCCAGTGGATTATTTTCAGTTGGCATATAATGAATTCAAAACTATCCTGGGATTTCAAAAAGGGATAAAAGATGGGAGTGAATGTCATAAATAATTCAATGAAAAATAAATATGGAAAGGCTGAAAAGAGAATTATGAAGATATAGCAGTAAAATCTGGTTGAAAATAAATTTTTGAATTTCAGATGCAAGCCTGATCTGATTGAATTTCTATCTATCTGATTTGTACTGGTTCTTAAAACCTACCTACTCATCCTAAAATGAGATCCCATTTACACCACTTTTTACCATGACTCCAAAGCACTACATTCAATTTGTGGAAATAAGATTTTCTTCAGTTTATTAATAATTGAAACATTAAACAATTATGTAAAAAAAACATCCATTTGACAAAAATGGTGTGTGTAAGCTTATATTTTCTGAGATTTCAGACCAACTGGTGTACTATTTTTACAAATCCAAGGCAGATCTTGGATATATAACAAAAAAAATGCATCACATTAAATTTCATCTAGGTTTAGTGAATTCATTTTTCAACATGATAACATTAGCCACATCTGGTTTTTGGGTAGTAAATATGTGACAGGAGAAGGCATTACCAAAGACTTCTGAATCCCAGAAAACTCAAAATACAATAAAATAAAAATGGAATCTACCAAAAGCATTGGAAGCTTTATTTAAAAACTTCAATAAACCATATGATAAATTCAAGTGAAGTGGCAGAACAAATGGGAAAATATTGGATTGGAGGTAAAACTAAATGGTAAGAATTGTAAATTCCAAACCAAAGTGATTCATCTAAATGAAAATTTCTGTTTTTTCTCATGGTGAAGCTTCTCAGCAATACATTCAGGACAAGCTAAATGGTAAACTCCGCAATATAGATCCAGGCAG
The DNA here is from genome assembly GCA_004348175.1 of Puccinia novopanici. Classification (NCBI taxonomy): domain Eukaryota; kingdom Fungi; phylum Basidiomycota; class Pucciniomycetes; order Pucciniales; family Pucciniaceae; genus Puccinia; species Puccinia novopanici. Next base: position 8,620 of record SMGU01002740.1, on the reverse strand, counting down.
CTTGATAAAAGTTTCCATGTAAGTGAAAAGATTTTATTTTATTTAGTTATGAAAGAAAGCCAAAAGGATAAAAAGAAGCATATTCAAAATGGAACCCATTGATTGATGCCTCCCAAACCTCCATGGAAAATGAATCCCAGACTGTGCAGCTGATAATGGATTCAAAGCCTTCAGAATTGTTACCTGCATGTCAACACAGGTAATCACAATTAAATCAAACCAATGTTTTATAAATGGTGAAGTTGTATTACTGAAAGATAATGATAAGGAAAAAAATCAATTCAAATTACTTGAAACATAAGGTGAGGATCCCTTTAAAATCTACATATGAAAACAGGTGGAGTTTTATGGCAGCTTGGATTGAGCATACTGCATGTAAACTTCAGGCATTTGAGTGATTTTTTTTGCAGTGTAACCCACATTTTGGTTTAATTATTGTTTTCAATTTTCCCCACAGGTCCTCATTACAATTATGAAAATCCCACTTTGAAGCAAGTAAAAATTTCAAGATTAGGGTGCTCTTCTGGAATTGTGACATTTTTCTTCTTACTAATCCAGACCAAACTTCCTCACCACCTTATTTTTGTCCAATCAAACAATTCTATAAAAAGAAAAAGAAAATTCTGATTTATATTAAATGTTGAATCAATTTGTCATTCTTCAAAAACATTAATTAGAGCCATAATCATAACCAGATAAACTCTCTCATCTCCTGCAAGTTTTTGACTGTTTTTTGCTTGCTATCAACTGGTCTGTAATTTTTCATCTTAAATTTGCTGTATATTTTTTAATTTAGGTGAAATTGTATGAAATTATATAACAAATTTTTTTCTAGTATTTTCTTTCTGATATCCATCCTAATTCCTCAATTTTATTTTATTCATTTTTCATCATTCTCCAAAAACTACATCTTTTTCAATTTTTTTATTCTAATTAAGGTACCTAGTTCAATGAACTAAAAAAAGGGCTTCAATCAAAATAGATATTTATTCCCTTTTCACACTAGCTCTTTACATAGCAGAAAGAAAAAGGGTGCTGCACAGTGGAACCAGTATTCCAAGCAAGAATCTGGTTTTTTGATGAATTTCAAAGGTGCCATTAAACATAAATTTTTCATGACTGTATAAGATTTTCTGAAAGTTTAGAGGGTTTAGAATTTCATTTTAAATCATTTTTTGCATATAAATTCAGCTCTAGACAATTAATATGCACAGTATCTGTTTTTTATCAATTATATTTGGGTGAAAATCAAACATTTTTCCCTAAAATATAATAGTTTATTAATTTAATATCAAGTATCAATTTTCTTCCAAGAAGCAATTCTTATTCTTTAATTTTTGGATAAACACATGTTTTTTTGGATCATTCTTTTTCATGTGGCAGATCAAATGAATTTTGGTCAATTTCAATGTTTCTACCACACTTTTAGTCGTCTAGAGCCCAATTTTTCAAGGTTCTTCAACACACAGACCACTGGCTTTGAAGGGTTGACTCACCCTGGTGTATTGAAGACTTCAGGGTGATTTGCAACTTCAAAGACCACTTTTCCAGGGTGGGTTGGTGGTCAAATTTCTGAAAATGAGTATTTCGTTTTCATTGATTTTTTTGGGGGTCAAATAGAAAGATATTTGATGATGACAAATTTTTTCCCTAAACTTTTTAGGGTTCAGAACATAAGGGTAAATTTTATTTTCCCAAAAAAGTTTATTTGAAAATTTTTGGCACTACACCTGGCTTTCTGAATGTTTTTTTTTAGATTGCAAAGCAAAACTTTTGGTAATTTTGAATTTTATTCCCAAACGTTCAATGGTTTTAAAGAAAAATTGATTTATTTTAGCTTAAATTTAATGAATCATGTGAAAAAAACTCCGTAAAAAGTCCAATAAAAATTATGAAACCCCCAAAAAGGGATATTTACTACATTTAAACTGAAATAAATTAAAAAAAAAAAAAAAAACATTGTTTTTAATAATGTTGAAATTGCAGGAATAAAATTTAAAACTTACAAAATGAATTTATTTTCAATATATAAAAAATCAGAAAGCCAGGTGTCCAAAAATATTAAAAGAAATTTTTGGGTAAAAATAAACTTCACCATTCAATTCTGTGCCCTAAAAAATTTATGAAAAAATTTATCATCATCAACTAGTTTCAATTTGACCCCCAAAACAAATAATGAAAAAATCTGCATTGTAAGAGATTTGACCTGCAACCCACCCTTGTGATGTGGTTTTTGAAGGTGCCACTGATCCTGCAATCCTCAAGATTACAGGGTGGGTCACACCTTCAAAGTGGGGATTCAAATTTTGAAGACCCTTATTTAATTAATATCATTTTAATTTGAATAACTGTTCCTTTATTAGTGATCTCATTCCAACAGCTGGAAAGTTTATTTGAGCTTTTAAAATATGCAAGTGTTTTAATAGTTCATATTTCATCCCCCCCTTTTAAATGGCTTATAATTCAATGATTTTATCAATTATTGGCTGAATTTCATAACTCTCTTTCATTTGTTGATTTCATATCTTTTTTTCTTCCCTAATGCAAAACATTTAGCAGTTTTGGAAGATTTTTTCATGAATTTGTCATTTTATGCTTTTAGAAGGGTTAATTTGGAAAAAAAAAAAATGAGTTTTTTATGCACCACTACCTACAATCCTAGAAAATTGTCTTTTAAAATCATGAAGCTTTTAAATATTTTCTACTGTTTTATACTAATGAAGAGCTTCATTCTGATAATTTGAGCAGAGGGCATGAAGTTTGTGGGTAATAATTGGAATTATATTGAGTTATATCATTATTTCTGAAACTTTCTGCTCCTCAATTACAAGTGGGATATGGATTAAAATTGAAATTAGAATCTATATGCATAAGATTCGTGAAAATATACTTTTTTAATTTTCAGGTGTATAATTCAAAATACAAAATTCCCCCTTTTGTGAGTTTGACAGAAATGCTTGTGCAGGCTATTACTTGTATAATACACATGTAATACAGATAGATATTCCAAATAGAGACTTTATATGCATAAAATTCATGAAGATTATCTTGTCAGTGTCAAGTGTATAAGTCAAGATGATGGACTGCTTTAGTGTGTTTGAGGTAAAATCTTGTATGGGCTACTACTTGCACAATACTTGTGAGATATGAATAAAATTTGAAATTTGATCTTCATTTGACTCCTTGTTGAGCACACAGCAGTTGTTACAAGTGTTTCTTTTGCGCTGGAAGATTTGACCCAGATACTGGGCAACACAAATTCAGCCAGTCTCCTGGGCTTGAATTCCAGAAGCAAACTTTCTTTTGCTATTCATGATGACCTTCCTGCCTCGCTTTATGGACAGATTGAGGCATTTGTATGGAGCATATTCCCTTTTTATTTTTTCGGGCCATCGGCCAAAATCATCCAGAGGCAAATTTTCAAGTTTCTTCATTTCGAAGTTTTTCGTCCATGAAATTTAATTTTCCCGCGAAGGCAGCATCAAATTACCAGAGAGCATAATGCTTCGATTGCGGTTAATCTTTATAACTCGGTGATAGAAAAAACGGATGGGTCTTAAATTTGAAGACGAAGCGAATTCGGTACAAGTGTGTATTAATTGGGAGATCTAATTTACAATAGATGGCTCAGCTGAAGAATAATGTGGGCCATGAACTGCATGGTACAAAATGAAGCAGGTCAGACTGGAGCCCTTGAGGAAGAGATCCTTTTTGAAATGGAACTGGAATGCTAGAAATCGAGTATTCTTCAAAGGTCTCGACGATGCGAATAGTCTTCTTGCGTAGTGGAGTTAACGACGCTGGCAATCGGCTTCTGAGAAGCGAGGATCCTAAAGTAGAAAGTTTCGTTAATCAGGTAAGATTGATGCAAAATCAAAAGCTGGAAATGCTATCATGATTATTTACGTTGGGTGGATGGCGGCAACAGAAATGGGTGCCGCTACAGTTGCCACTGCTCGGGAGAATTTCGTCTAATCAAAACGTCCACGAGGTCACGAAGAGAGAAATAGACATTAAAAGCAGTATCAGCAAGGGGAAGAGCTAGAAGGAGTCGGATGATGCATCCGCAGGCGGGGGTGCACTACTCCGAGGAAAAGAGATGGGGAAGGTGGCTGGTTACTGACATGTTTTGCCTTGCTTGCACACAAGATAGGAAAAAGCCCCTACGGAATCCCGCACACAATTGCCGGAGTTTGTCTGTTGGGCTAAAGCCGTAGAGGTGGTAAACAGGGCGGATGCGGACATCGTTGCTGCAAGGAGACGCATGAGAAACATAGTGGTTCGATCAGGCTGGCTGGTTGAGCGTAAATGATTTTAGGAGGTACAAAGATTGTTTCAGGCAAATAGGTGCTTGGGACTGGTGAGAGTTGTTGATTAATTGCCAGGAAAAAAACCAAAGGACAGCTTTTATATGTTCATTCGACCCAGGCAGTGGTGGTCGACATATCTCCACATACACATCCAGAATCTCTGATGAGTCTTCTTTCTACCGGGGCTACTGATTGTACCTGTATAATCCTTTCTGGTGGAGGTCGTTGTCAAAGCATTTGTGGATTTGGGTTACGCGACGCCACTAGTAGCTTCAGCATCGATGCAAAGTGCACATTGGTCTCATTGAAGTATTTGACAGCCCTTGTAGTTTCGAATTAGCTAGCAACAGCCTCTCGAGTCTCCAACCAGTATCATGTCCAAATAGGAGGCTTTGGTCCTTTCCAACCTCCTCTCTGTACGTGTACTTATGATCGGAACTTCGCTCATAGGAAATTGACTCCAAGGGCGTCCCGTTCGGGCTCACTCAAGGGATCTCATCCAGCCTCGGGGTTTTGCCACCGCACTTAGAAACCCCTCGCTACGGCGCCACAAATAGATTCAAGGTCATCCGGTTTTGATGTGATCACCACTAGGCATCCGGCCCAGGGACAGTGGTCCCGCAAAGGAATGCTGCAGCCAGAAAAACATGCATTTCCATCGAGGCCCTCATTTGCACCGTCCCAGCCTGTGGATCTCGCGGAGTGATATCCATCAAGGTACCCATCTGACTTCATATAAGTGCCTTGAGAAGCCGACCTGATTAACGTTGCAGAGGACATCTTGACTTCTAATTACCACCGTGTTCTTGCGCGCTTACCTCTTTCTACTGGACGGCGTCTGATACCAAACGCCTGCGTAAGTTTAGTTGCCGCTTGGCTTCCCTACTCAGCACGACTAGGCACGAAACGCTGTTCTGCCGCACATACCAACACTTTGTGTGATTTAGGCTGTATAATCTTAGTGTAAATAATCGACTGCTATTAAAGTTGAGGCCCTTTTGACTGGTCTCCAAAAATATTCCGGAGACTTTTTTATTCACCGGGATCTCCAGCTTTTCATAAAATTGCCTTATCACTGGTAATTATTCTAAGTCACCTGTTTCTGTGTCAAAAAGATGCACTTTATTTCCCAATCAAGCTGCTTGGCATGGTGCCTCAAGTCCTGGAGCAAAAACCTGAACCTGGATGACAACAGCTAAAATCATTGAGAAGGCTACATCTTGAAATTCTATGATTCATGCCCAAATGGAGTTTCACAGAATTTTTGTTCCTTTTTTATTCATTCTTGTTATTCATTCTTTTTATTCATTCTTTTTATTCATTCTTTTTATTCATTCTTTTTATTCATTCTTTTTATTAGGGGGTATCAAATATGACTGTTGAATTTCTGAGATGAGAGTCAAAGAAGAAGTGAGCAAGAGAGAAGGAATTGAGAAGTGACTGGGGGCTGCAAGGGTGGAAAGCTCACAGGATACGGCTCAAAGGGTGGAGCGGCAAATGAAGGAGGAAGAACCAATACTGATATTGCTTGTGTTTTAGGCTGATTAAGTAGAATAAATATAAGCAGGACAAGTTGTGGTTCGAAGAAAATGAATAAGAAAATGGGATGAATAAACTTAACAAAAGAGGGTCATTAATCCCCAGTGATAAGTTTAGAGTCAAATAGTAAGCTTAGAAAGAGCAGGAAGACATCATAGAGAAATGAGTTGTTGAAAGTTACTACTTCTTGACTTACTCAAGTGTGTACACCAACAGAAATCAGACTACTTGATTAATACAAACTAGTTCAGCTTAAGAAGACTCAAGAAAAAAATAAGAGGATAGAAGAAGATTAAAACAGGGAATGAGTTGGATTTTCAACCATGACCAAATCTACAATTATGTACTTGACTGGTTTCTAATTGTGGATTTCTTATATTTGATACGCCCTATTCATTCTTTTTATTCATTACTGAACTGTGCCATGTGACCACAAATTAGCCTTGTTGTATTTAGTCTATTTAAGCTACAAGAGTGAATTAACACTATCAGTTCTGAAAATTCCGGTCCTTGAGGTGGCACATTTAGCCCCATCTGAAGTCTCTTTTAGAAGGCACATTTAGCCCCTTCAACTGAGAACTTAGTCCTTATTTTCTCCAGAAAAATATTATTTATTATCCTTCTTGCCCATTCTGCCAAAAATTTCTTCACTACACTCCCATTATTCAAATGGCATGTCCAGTGTAAGTGCTTTTCCAATTATTCAGGTATCCTAATTTATAGATTTTGAAGTATTCAAAAAATGGCACAAGAAATTTGGTTAAGGTATTATCAAGTTTGGTGAATGCCATCTCAACTGTTGCAATATGAAGCCTGTATGTTAGTGATTGTATGCTTGTATTGAGTGATATGCTTCTACCAAGCAGCCCATCTCTGTTTTATTACTGGGTCAATAATCCTATCAGTCTCACATCAAAGTCATCTCAGTGAGTTCCCCAGCAAATCATCAATTTCAGTCCCTGCTGCCCCTCAACATCCACTACACCAAGGAAACATTAGCCAATGTTAGCACCTTCCATGATTGGGCACCCAACTTTAAAGACACCCTCCCTTTGTTTTATAAGTACAAGGTCTGCAGATCAGCAACACTCAATTATTATTTTTGCCTATGCCTACATGAATGTATAGAAGTATTAATAAATTATGTCATAATTTCATTCTCAATTTCCACTCATGTTCTCTTCACAAGTTCCACTATTATTTCTTTTCCAATATTTTCTCATTCATCATGATTTATGATGCTTCTTTCTTCCATCATTAAGTTATGATCCCCCTCTCTGTCCATAAATGATGTATTGATGCCTTCCATTACGAATTGTAATGCTTTCTTTTCTCTTCCATTGCAGAGTTGCAATGCCTTGTATGTCCATTGTTAAGTTACAATGCTCAATCCATATGTTAGTCTCATTACTAGCATATGCTTATTTGTTTGTCTTCTCTACCACATTTTGTGCTCTTTGTTGTTTTCTATTGATTCTGGCTATCTGTCAGTGAAATAAAATCATCAAGCACAAGCAATATTTCTCTGGACCCACCTTCTGCTCCTTGGTCCAATCTTCCAGCTCCTGAAGATTGTCCTCCGCCTCAAAATCTCATCTTAAAATCTCACCAAATTATAAATCTGAAATTATTTCTCTCAACATACAGTCACTGTGTACACTGCCTTCATTAAGTTTGATATCAATGATAAAAAGGGAAATTCTGCAATTTTTTGAATGGATGAATAGAGGAAAGTGAAGAGTGGATCTATATGCCAATTCAATTGGGTTTTTCATCTTTTTTCACCTTTGAATTTGATTTTGTTGATGTTGTCTTTTATCAGCTTTGAGATACATGATTGTAATTTGACATTGAGAAAAATCCTCCTTCATGGTTACTGTGAATAAGGTAGCCTATCCAAGCCAAGTGCTTATATAAATAGGGGCTTGGAGAAACTACTCCCAAAAATTGGATTTCCGACTCCCAGGACCTAGCGGACGTCCATTTTGGGAGTTGGCGCTCCAATTCACACCTTGAATTTGGGAGTCGGCATGCCAATTTTGGCAGTTTTTCTTAATAAAAGAAATATTTATATCTCAATGATTAGCTGCCCAAATACTCTAAAAATTGGAGGATATTTTGAAAGGCCCCCAAAAAATCCATGACAAATTTTAAGTGTGATATCTTGTACGAAAATTAATAAAGAGGTGTGGCTGTATTTCAGCATAATCTTCTACTTTGCCAATTGTGTGGTACACATAACCTCTGAGAGTTCCCCCAAGGGTCTAGGAATTTTTAACATTTGAGTATATATCCTGAACTAAATTTTTTTTGTACTCAGAAAATGTACAAACTTAATTATAGTGGCTATACATGTGTTTTGGGCACACATAACTTTTTAATGAGTGCCACCTATGGCATGAAAGTTTTCAAACAGTGAATATGACCTCTTAATTACATTCTCAAAAATTTCTGGCCTTATAAAACCCAAAAATTTAATTATTGATGGGTACACATATGCCCATATGTATATTTAGTTGAAAAATAAAAAAAATAAAATAAAAAATGGTGGGAGTTGACTCCAACCCAACCAACTTCAAAATTTGGTGGAGCAACTCCTGCAGTTTCATGCAGAATGGGAGTTCTGACTCCCACAAATTTTATTTTATTCATCTTATTTTCAAGGCTTCCGACTCCCAAATGGGAGCCGGAGGCAGGCGTTTTTGGAGAAACGACTCCCAAAATGGAGGTCTGGGAGTCGGACCTCCATTTCTTGGGAGTTGTTTCTCCAA
>SMGU01002739.1:0-12843 GCA_004348175.1 Puccinia novopanici | reverse complement strand
TACACCCGTGGCCCAGGGATCGCTGGCTGTCTGGCGGTGGGAGCCACGGCCGCAAAGAGTCTCGCCGCCGCGACTGGACTACCTCTGGTGGCGGTCCACCACATGGTACCCACCCATTCTTTCATACAATCAAACTCAGCCGGGCCCCGAATCCTGTTGCTGAAATTGGTCGCGTTGGGACATCTCTTATCTAGCAAGCCCATGCTCTCACACCCTTCCTAACTCAACCCGACAACGAACTCCAATTTCCCTTCCTGTCCCTGCTGGTCTCCGGCGGTCACACCATGCTGGTCTTGGTCAGCTCCTCGAGCGAATTCAAGATACTGGCCAACACGGCCGACAAGCCGCTAGGGTTAGTTGTCCGCTGTCTAGCGAACCGTGAAGCTTCTCTGACGCTACTACTTTTTTTGTTTTGTTTTGGATCTCGTTGAATTTGCATCGTCGGCAAATGCGCAGCCTAGCGATTGACAAGATTTCGAGGGCGTTGGAGGTACCATGGCCGGAAGGAAGTACGAGTTCTCCGGGCTCAGCGCTGGAGAAGTTTGTCGCAGGGTTTTCGTCGTCGGAGGAAGACGAGGGGATGGAGCTGCCACTGGCGCTGCGGACGGGGCCGAGTGTGTTTTCGTTCTGCGGCCTGCAGACGGCGGCGATCCGACGGCTCGAGGCCCTCGAGGCCCCGGCGTCCGTGGCTCACAGACGCGCCATCGGGAAGGCCTTCTTCCTCGCCGCCTTCGCCCAGATCGAGCGCAAGCTACGCTACTGGCTACACCACCTCGAGGCCGTCCATCAGCTCGACATCTCCGGCGTGGTCATCAGCGGCGGCGTGGGCAGCAACCAGATCTTGCGAGCCAGGTCCGTCGTCTCACTTTCTCCCTCCCTCCCTCCCTCTCTCTCTATCTATTTCGGGACCTCTTTCTTAACTCGTTCAATGCTTTCTTGACAGGGTTGAGAGTCTTCTTAGATCCGTACACCCAGGCCTCAAGCTCCACATCCCCCCCGTCGCGTTTTGTACGGACAATGCCGCCATGGTCGCCTGGACCGGAATCGAGAAATTCAGGCGCGGGAAACTCTCGGCCATGGATGTCCCCGTGGCTGCGAAATGGAGTATCGAGCACGCCGAGGATGAGAGGCCGGATACCATCTCTTCATGTTGATCCCTTTCCTCATCGTATTTTCTCTTTTATCTTCTCTCTGCCCATGTCCACCTCGCCAATATCCAGGTCGTGGATCAATATCCTTTCTTATACTATATAGAATTGCCTATCATCATAATTCGATCAAGTTTTTGCAGGTTTAAAAGTTGAAGAGGAAATTTCATTTCTTTATTTTTCGCACAATGATCCAATGGATTCACAAATAAAATCACACCCATGATTCTTTACTCATGGATGCGATTTTAGGAGTAAATCATTCATGGGCAAGTTGACATTTGAGTCCTTCAAAAGAGATTGAAAAAAAAAAAAAAAAAATGAAATTGCTACGAAAGGTAAACATTTCATGAGAGTCATTTGCCACCTTGCTACCACTTTTTTGAGCCGGTTGAATAGGGGATTTCCGGGGTCCTGGTGTGCAGCCATGCCGATCGGAGGATCGACCGACCACTCCCGACGGCCCACCGGATGCTCCCCTGTTTTGTTTTTTGTGGGGGTTTGTTGGATCTGCCTTGTCTGAAAATGCTCATGTTAGCAATCAACAAGATTTTAAGGGCAACAGACAAGGCAGAGGAGGTGGTGCCACTACCACTAGCGCTCTGGATGGACCCAATGGTCTTTTTGTTTGGAAGCCTGCAGACAGCTTGAGGCCCTGGTGTTGGTGGCACACAAGTACACCTTTGGGAAGGCCAGCTTCTTCCTGGCCACCTTTGGCCATATTGAACACAAATTTTTCTGCTGGCTACTCCACCTCTCATCTTTCTAGGGTATTAATCAGATCTTGAGAGACATGTCCAGCATCACTATCCCCTCTCTCAATATATCTATTTTGGGATTTCTGAGAAGATTAACAGTTTATTGCTAGAAACAGAACCAGGACACTAGATTGAAGAGTTAGAAAACAAAGAAGAACAGAGACAACACAATGAGATGAAAGGAAAAAAAAATAAGAGAGCATACCACTGATAGTTCAAACAAGATAGAGCGCGACAGCTGAGAAGAGAGCAGGAAGAGCAGAAGAAAGGAAGAGAGGACACTGAACAAAGGAAAAAAGAAGATTAATATTGAAAGATCAAGACAAGAAGAGGAAAGAGAGAAAAAGAAGTCCGCGGTCTTTTCTCACCAAATGGATGAGGAATCACCGCAAGTGTCCTGAGTGAGCAGAGCGGAGCGATGGTGAGTCGGTGAGATTTGAGTTTGATGAAGAGCGGTTTAGCGGAGTGAGAGTGAGAGAGTGTAGCGAGAGTGATGAAGAAAAGTTGGAGAGCGTTGAGGCGAGCAGTTGAGTTGTCAGAGAAGACAGAGAGGCCTAGCTTTCGACAGAAGGAAAGGGAGATCTTTTTATGCTGAGACAGGGAGCCACGCGAGTTGTGGTTCAAGATTAGGTTAGGTTTGCAGCAGGATGATTTAGATTATGGTTGAGAAAAGATATCTTTCACGTGTCACAGGTTTGAGTTTTGAGAATGCGGAGCGGATAGAGGAGCCAGAGAAAGGTGATTCCAACACCCCCCTCAATTTGGTGAGAAAAGAACCAAAAAACAGCGAGCTTGCAGACGTTGAAGGGATACGGCATTGCTTGGCTTGGTGAGGGCATCGGCCACCATTTCCTCCGACGGAATGAGTTTGACATTGATTTGATTTGAGTTTTTGAGTTCTCTTAGCCACTTCATTTTGATATCGAGATGTTTGGTTTTTGAGTTCGATCCGAAATTTTTGATCTTTTCAAGCAAGCCTTGATTGTCGACATTGAATTCGGTAGGATCTAGTTTCTCCTTCCATAATTCTTCAATGAGATACGTTATCCACTGACTTTCTTGCACTCCATCTGACAATGCGTTCAGTTCAGCTTCGGTTGAGGATAGAGATATGTTTTTTTGTTTCTTGCTATTCCACGCAATAGGGCAAGCTTTCCAAAAACAGATGGTGCCGCTTCTTGAAAGTCTAGATTCGAGATCATCGGCCCAAGTCGCATCGGTATAGTATTTCACTCCTTTGCTGGTATCGACTTGATCAGGCTTGAGTGTGAGTTTCAGATCCAAAGTACCTTTCAGGTACTTCCAGCAATGAAGTATTTGCGACCAGTGTTTGATTCCGGGATCGTTATTGAAACTAGAGAGAATCGAGACTGCCGGAGCTAAGTCCGGTCTGGTTCGACAGGCAAGGAAGTTGAGTAGACCGGTATGACTTCGATAATTGATCTTCAATTTCTGAAAGGCTTCCTTTTCTTCTCTAGTGGCGGCAATTAGACTAACTCCAGGAGACAGAGGCGTTTGGACAGGTTTACACTCCTCCATACCCAGCAGCTCAAGCCCCTTTTTTATGAGTTTTGGCTGAGAAAGCTTTATCGAATCCCCTGTTTGCTCCAACTCCATACCAAGCAGAGTGTCCGGATCATGAGCTGAAGAGTTGGGGAATCGAAGAAGGAAAAGGTCTTCGAAGACATCGACCTTACCAGCCACGATCAAGTCATCCACATGAAAAAACACGAAGGAGTGCCCATCTGCATGCAAGAAGAGGCACGGGTCGGAGGTAGACTGATTGAAATTGATATCTTTTAGCCACGACGTTAGGGTTTCGAACCAGTTCGCTGGGGCTTGTTTTAGGCCGTACAGCGACTTCTTGAGCCTCAGGTAGGGGGATTTTCTGCTTGAGCCTTCTGGAGTTTTGATGTACAATGTTTCTTTCAACGGAGCGTAGAGAAATGCGGCTTTCACGTCAAATTGGCGCAGAGGAAGTTGCTTCTCGATCGCAAGAGTGAGCAAAATGAGAAGAGTAGAAAACTTTCCTGTGGGGGCAAAAGTCTCATCGTAGTCTACCCCGGGGAGCTGGAGAAACCCCTGAATACAAAGTCGTGCCTTTTTTTTTTCGGGAGCAGAGAGAGTTTCGGGCTTGGTCCTAAAGACCCAAGTGGTTCTGAGATGAGAAGGAGGTTCTTCATACATATCCTCCCATACATCATGAGATTCAATGCTGTTGAGTTCTTCATCGGTGGCCTTGTTCCACTTGTCTTTGTCATTTGAGGACATAGCTTTCTTGAAGGTAGTTGGATCAGAGGTTAAGTGAGAATATTTTTGAGGTTTTATTTTAGCAGTCCTTTCTCTCAGCACACAAGTAGAGGACGCAGGAATCAGAAGTTCAGAGACCTTGTCATCACTGCCGTCCGAGACATCATCGGATTCTTCCTCAGTCAGATCTACATGGTTATCATCACATAGATCGGATTCCTTCTTTATGGTTATTTCTCGATCATCCGGGTGTGTGGATGGCGCTTGATTGGCATTTGGTGAACTTGGGGCCGGAGAGAGTTCCTCGTGAGTGATTTCAAAAAGCTCATCTTCATCTTCATCAATCTCAGAATGCTTGACGGGATCGAAATCTAGAAACTTGACGCTTTTGGTGTCCACAATTCTTCCGTCTTCCGCTAGAATTTTATAGGATAAGAGTTCCTCATTGTAGCCAATCAATCTTCCCTTAGATCCTTTGGGATATAGTTTTGAGCCCGGAGATTTAGGTTCGTTAAGAAAGGATACGGGGTTGCCGATAGGATGAAAAAAATCAAGAGGTAAGTTTCTGCCTCTGAAGAGCTCATAAGGAGATTTATTGGATCTGTGAGATGGGATTTGATTTAGAGTCAGAGTGCTGACTTTGACGATGTCGCTCCAGTATCGTCTATTGATTTTTGAATCCATGAGGATGGTCCTTAAGGATTCAATAATTGTTCTGTTGTGTCTTTCTGCTAAACCATTTTGCTGCGGGGTATAGGGATTTGACGTTCGACATTTGATGAGGTGCTCTTTGCAGTATTCTTCCATTGTAGAATTGATAAACTCGCGGCCTCGATCTGAGTGAAGAACAGAGGGATAATAGCCAAACCGCTTGGCTTCAAAATTCAGGATGTTAGACAGAATCTCGTAAACATCACTCTTGAGATTGAGAGGGGTAGCTGAGCAATATCTCGTGTTGCTGTCGACTACTGTTAGAATATATCTGTCACCTTCTCTGGAGATTGGAGATATTGGTCCAATTAGGTCCAGGTGTAGTTCCTCGAAAGGTCTCGCTGCTCTTTGATGCTTAGATTTGAAGGACGCCTTCGTGATTTTGCCTAGTGCACATGCCTCACAGCTCGTAATATTCCTGAGAGGAATTCCTAGTTTTTGCCTCAGTCTCCCGTAACTCACATGCCCCAGAGATTTGTGCAGCTCTTCTGATGCCGAAAGGAACGATCGCTCTTGAGAATTCTCGAAATCCAAACAAGGAAGATTTCCTTCATATCTTCCGCTCATGACAGTTTTGTTGTTGCGATATATGGAGAAATGATTTTTATGGAATTGCACATCGAATTCTTCAAGGACAAGACATCTGACTGAGAGGAGATTGACAACGATTTGTGGAACATAGAGAACATGAGAAAGAAAGAGATCGCCGTGTTGGTTTCTGAGTTTAACAGTGCCAATCCCTTTTATTGCAAGAGAGTCGTTGCCGGAGCTGGTTTTTACGCAGCCTTCTTCGGTTGAGTCTAACGAGATGAAAAGATTGATGTCAGACACCATATGAGAGGAAGAGCCTGAGTCCAGGATGAACTTTGCGGTGAGTTGAGATAAAGAGGAGTGAAAGCTGCTGACACTTGCTTCTGATTTCTTTTCCGAAGAGGCGGGTCGCAGATGCGGATAAAGAAACCAACAGTTGGCTTTTGGGTGACTGGTTGAGTTTGGGTTGTGCCAGCCTCGCTTGCACTTCTTTTCTTCTTCGGTTAGAAGGGAAACTGGAGTCTGCTTGTTGGAACCACTGGCATTAGAGAGAGACTGCTGATCGTTGGCGTATAGTCGGAGATGATCAAGAACAAGTTCAGGAGTGATTGGTTTGTCGGAGTGGGTTATTTGTTGGGTGATATTGGTCATGGAAGGGGGAAGCTTATGGAGAATAAGATAAGCGATGATATCTTTTGGAAGGGTGATTCCGACTTCATGAAGTCTGGAGATTGCAGTCTTCATTTGAGTGATGAATTCCAGCACATCGTTTGTGTTGAATTGGATGTGGAGCAGGGAATTGAAGATTCGAGCCCGATTCGAGGCCTGAGATGAGGCAAAAAAATCCGAGATCGCAGTCCATATTTTCTTGGAGTCCTTCTCATTGTCATGAGTAATCACATTTGCATGGATGGCAGGTTCAAGCTTCGAGGTCAGAATGGTACGAAGTTGAATATCTTCAGTGGTTGAGAGTACTCCGGTTGGGGTTGTTAAGGCCGTGCGGAGTTCCTGGAGATCAAGCAGGTTCTCGACCCTGTTTTTCCATAAGGTGTAGTTGTCCATGGAAAGCAAGGGAATGGCTTTGATGGCAGTTTTCACAATGGTACCAGTGATTTTGTCCATGTTGATATTGGGTGTAGGTGTGAGCAGAGCAGAGGCAGTAGCGGGTTCAGCTGTTGTAGGTGTGAGCAGAGCAGAGGCAGTAGCGGGTTCAGCTGTCGTCGAGATGTCGTTTTCTGACATAAAGCAGTGGCCTGGTTTCTTGTTCCGATTGAGGTTGAGGTTCGATTAGTCGTTTCGACTGTTAATCGTGAGAAGATTAACAGTTTATTGCTAGAAACAGAACCAGGACACTAGATTGAAGAGTTAGAAAACAAAGAAGAACAGAGACAACACAATGAGATGAAAGGAAAAAAAAATAAGAGAGCATACCACTGATAGTTCAAACAAGATAGAGCGCGACAGCTGAGAAGAGAGCAGGAAGAGCAGAAGAAAGGAAGAGAGGACACTGAACAAAGGAAAAAAGAAGATTAATATTGAAAGATCAAGACAAGAAGAGGAAAGAGAGAAAAAGAAGTCCGCGGTCTTTTCTCACCAAATGGATGAGGAATCACCGCAAGTGTCCTGAGTGAGCAGAGCGGAGCGATGGTGAGTCGGTGAGATTTGAGTTTGATGAAGAGCGGTTTAGCGGAGTGAGAGTGAGAGAGTGTAGCGAGAGTGATGAAGAAAAGTTGGAGAGCGTTGAGGCGAGCAGTTGAGTTGTCAGAGAAGACAGAGAGGCCTAGCTTTCGACAGAAGGAAAGGGAGATCTTTTTATGCTGAGACAGGGAGCCACGCGAGTTGTGGTTCAAGATTAGGTTAGGTTTGCAGCAGGATGATTTAGATTATGGTTGAGAAAAGATATCTTTCACGTGTCACAGGTTTGAGTTTTGAGAATGCGGAGCGGATAGAGGAGCCAGAGAAAGGTGATTCCAACAATTTCTTTCCTAACTTGTGCCATCTTTTCTTGACAGGTTTCAGGAACTCCTCACATTGGCCCATCTTCACAAGCTCCACATCCCTCCAGCTGCATTTTCTCCAGACAATACAGCCACGGTCTCCTGGACAGGAATCAACAAATTTGGGTCAGGGAGAAGCTTGTCCATGGATATCCCTGTGGCGGCAAGATGGCTTATTGACAATTCTGAGAATGAAAGTACAGAAAAAATTGCTTGAAGTTGACCCTCCCAATAGTAGTTTCTCTAATATTTTTTTCTAGCAAGTTCCAAGTCACACTAATAGAATTGAGTCTTGCTCTAGAAATCCATCCACTCACATGTATATGTCTCTTGGTCAGTTTTTTTGATCTCAATTGTTTCTTCATATGGCTTTTTTCTTTCAAATCTGCTTCCTTATAATCAGGGATATTTACTTGTACTGTCTTCTTTTTAATCGTAAAATTCTTGTCAACTCAAATCCAGGAACTTAGGTTGGTTCTGAGGAGATTAATCTTGGGAGCAGCCTGGCATGTGTTCCTAAAATATAAGAAAGATGGTCTTTCTCAACAGAATTAATAATGGGTTATTCTTCTAACTTGCACATAGAATATGAATTTTCCCCTACTGGCTTTGATTTATTGTTTATTGTTTATTGTTTATTTTTTATTCTTGTTTTTGGGATTCATATGATTTTTTGGGGTGTTAGTAAAGACATCAGCCAACTGGATGAGGAGAGGAGGGGGGTTGAGTCTTGAACCTTCTGAGCCACAGCCAAGCACCATGAAAAATTTGATGTAAATTAAGGTTAGGTCACAATGTGGTAACATTCCACAGTCAATGTGGTAACATTACACAGTTAATGTGGTAACATTCCACAGTTAATGTGGTAACATTATACAGTTAATGTGGTAAAATTCCGCATTTGATGTGGTACCATTCCACAGTTATAAAAATTGTCCCTTTTAATTTATCAAATTCACAAGCTTCTCAATCAGTCACACACTTCCCTCACAAAACTCACTTTAATGCTGCTCTTCAATCCTGACTTATCAGATCATCACTCCTCAATTTGCTCTCAGATCAAAATTTGGATTGATTAATCCCAATTAAAATTGGTGAGGAAGAAGCCTCAAAAATATTTTTCTTCATCTCTTTCTCTTCATTTCTTTCCCTATTCTCTTCTTTCAGCTAACCTTGCTGTTGAAATAAGCCAATGGATGTGTTATCATGAAATCTTAATCATCATTATTCTTTCAAACACTTTTCAATCATTCAATCATTCATAAAAAGCTAGATTAACCTTTACTCAACATCCCTTCACCTCAAAGATTAGAACTCCTTTGATACTTCTTTCTCAGTCACTCCAAATTTATCTTCATAAACCTCAACAACTCAACCCAAAAAAAAAATTGTGTCAACAGGAATCAACTCCATAACTACTGCTATTTGGTGAGAGATTGAACATCAAAGATACAATCAAGACCTATTTTAACTTATCATCTCATCTTCCACCCCTTGTACTTTTCCTTTTTGTAAAAAATAGATATTCCTTATGTTGTTCCACTGTCTATCAAAAATGGTGAGCTTGTAATTTCATATATTGATATATTTATTTCTCAAGATTGTATTTTATGATTTTGAGATCTTTTTTCAGGCTGGTTTTTATCCTCAGAAATTCTAAGTCATTTTTCTCTCACTTTTATCTATTTTTAGTCCCTCAACGACATTTGTCTCAATGTCATTGTATCTGAACAGGCTCTATTAAAGCAGTCTGTTTAGATCATTGAATCAGTAAGAGTATGTTTGAATTGAATTTCTTTGACTCATTGGTTGCCTCTAACTTACTTCCTGGGTTGAACTCTGGTTTCTTTCTTGAGAAAAAAACTTATTCCTTCAAACATAGATTTCAAAATAAGGAGTGATTGGCTCAGAAAATTTTAATGGGAGACAGTGAGATGGGAGTTGTCTTACTGGATCAAATCCAAGTGCAGAAAATGAAGGAGAAGAACTGATGAGGATTTATTGCTTGAAGTAGGCTAGTATAAATAGACTAAAATCAAGTGACAATTTTTGGTTCAATCAGAAATGAATAATGAATAAAGACAACTGAGAGGAGGGAGTGAAGTCAAATCAATTTTGATTGAATAAGAAAGACACTACACATCACATATATCAAGAGTTGTTAATTCTTAATAATCAGTTGAAAAACACTTGGACAACAAGAGACAACTTATTAGAGAAAAGAGTCTCAATCAAGATCTAATTCAGGGTTTGAAGACTACAATATTGATACAACAAATCATACAAATCAGGCTTCTTTTATGTTGTTGTAATGTTAAGAGATCAACAAAAAAAGAAAAAGGATAGATAAGTTTAGGGATGAGTAAGAAGAAACAGATGAAATTTTAAAAATAGGTCACATCATGTTTTTTTTGCCATCAAGAAGCTTGGATCAATGCTGGTCCAGTTATGCTAAAGTAACAGTAGCTGTAGTGTAGCACAATATTAGCCTTTTTCTGCTATGTTATGGCTATTGTTAGTGTAGCGGGCCCTTTTTGCAGCCCGCTAACACTACAAAAAAAATAGGGTAGTGTTAGTGTAGCATTAGCAGTTGTCAGAAAAACTGTTGCCAACACTACCTGATATTCAGGAAGGTGTTGGAATAGTAGTATTATTGTAGACAAACACTATGCTAACAGTTAGCCTAATGTTTTTCTATGCTAACACCTCTTCCACCTCCTCCTGGATGAAGCCTTCCTGGTCAAAAAGGTTACAGACCTCTTTGACTGGGAGGACTCCCTCCTGGCAAAATAATTTGTACTATGGCACCATAGCTTAGTGTAGCAGTGTTCCAATTTGCTCCCAGGGGGCCAAAAATTGTTTGAGTGGAATTCCACTACACTAATGGGTAGTGTAGTGAATCCTTTGTTTCCACTGATACTACCTGGAGAATTTGGCCAGGTTTTTCCACTACACTACTGCTACATTGTACCAGTGGAAAAACTTGGCTAACACTACTGGAAGTGGGCCAAAAAAAATGGCCACTATGCTAATCTAGTCCCCAAAATGTACAGCATAGCATAGCAGCCCACCCTTGCTTGGATGGTCCTGGACTTCCCTCTTCTCCAGACCTTCATTTCCCACATAATTTTAGGAGTGAGTCCCAGTCCAGTGGATTCCTGGCACTAGCACAGCCCTCTGCACAGTGGATCCTCAAATAAATAAAAAATCAAATCAACCTTGTTTGGAATACACCAGCTGTATAAGCATTTCTCATGAAAACATCTTGTGTACTCTGCAAATGAGATGGTTGTCCCTGTTCTTGTAGAGATTCTCTGGGCTGGTCAAGACACCACAACAGCTGAGGCTGTCCCATGCTGCCGGCCTTTGCTGGGTTACCTAATTGTGGATTTTGCATATGAGCCCAAGTCGGTATGCATATGGCAGTGCTGCAGTGCACAGCAGTAGAAAAAAATAAACGGAACCACAACAGCCGAAGAAACCAACCGATAAGAAAAAGCAGAACCGACAGCAGAAGAAAAGAAGAGAAGAATGGCAGTTCGGTGTCGATATGAATCATCCTCAGACGTCGGTGTATTTGCCAATCTCACAAATTCGTACTGTCTGGCGTCATTATCCACTGGCTCAACGAACTTTTACTCGACTTTTGAATCTGAGCTTAGCGAGGTGATTCCGGTGATCCACACCACGATTTCGGGCACACGGATCATCGGAAGACTCACATGTGGTCGGTCCCTTTTGCTGCGCTCGTAAAAACAGAAGACAACCAAGAGGAGAAATATCCACTGAATTTCTTTCTCTTGGCAGGCAACCGACATGGGCTCTTGGTCCCGGCTACTACCACCGATCAGGAATTACAACATCTGAGAAACTCCTTGCCCGATACCGTGGCCATGCAGCGGGTAGAGGAGCGGCTATCGGCCCTGGGAAACGTGATTGCATGCAACGATTATGTGGCACTAGTCCAGTCAGCTTTCCCGTCCTCCTCACATTTCCGCTGTACTTTCCACCTGAACTAATCACTGTCTGAAATATCACAGTCCTGACATCGACAGGGAAACTGAAGAAATCATTGCAGATGTGCTCAAGGTTGAAGTCTTCCGTCAGACGGTCGCAAACAACGTCCTCGTAGGATCCTACTGTGCGCTGTCAAATAAGGGCGCATTGGTACATCCCAAGACCACTATTCAGGCCCAGGATGAACTGAGTAGCTTGCTTCAGGTCCCCTTGGTCGTAAGCTTTTTTCATTCTTCCCTATCAAGTATCCGAGCCTTGTTTTTTCCGTCTGGATGACCGGCTGAAGTTACCTTCACGTTATCCCAGGCCGGCACAGTCAACCGGGGATCGGACGTGATCGGAGCGGGCTTGGTAGTGAACGATTGGTGTGCATTTATCGGGTACGCTTTCCGTCGGACATTTTACCCAAAAACCCAGATTCTGATCATAGATCCCACCCTACTCCAGATTGGATACATCAGCGACGGAAGTTTCGGTGATTGAGGCAACGTTCAAGCTGCAGGGACAAGATACATCGGCCATTGCGGGTATGCGAGATACATTGATCGACCAGTATGCGTAGACCTTGTACTCTCCATTACTCAAAAAAAAAAAAAAAAAGGAGGACTCCACCCCCATGTGGCAGGAATGAAAAGCTTGTTGTTACCCTCCTGATACCCTCGAGGTAGAAGTCCTACTCAATCTTTTTTTGACCAAAGCAGAGTTCATGGCATATTGCCACACACAATCTAGTGAAAGTAACCCCCGCATTTTTTTCCAAAAAAAAAGTTATAAGTCGTCTAGCAGTGGTCGCTGTGCGATCCCAGCTGTATTTGAGCTGGTCGACCTGGATCCTCTCATGTACCGCGCTTGTCGCATCTCAGCTACGGATAGGAGCTCAAGAGGATCCGGGCATGGGATTTTCTAGGTGCTTCTTATCCGCATCGCCGCGTCTTGAGTGGACGGCCCCAGGTGGGATTGCCCTGCACATGGTTCTGAGAGGTGTTTGTCGCCCACGTTCACGCAATGCACTTCAGCCAGACCAATATACGGGTAGAGGGCTGTTGCGATTCCTCTCGCGTCCCATCAGCTCAATGTCTCCTCTGTGCCGCTCTATTCGAGAATATGCGATTCTATATCAGAAGAAAACCTTGCCAGCTGGCGGGTCAAGACTTGGATGGCGTGGCTCATGTCTCTTGCAGCCAGGCCCCAGCTCTGGAGAAATAAACATGAAAAGATAAGGGGTATTGATAGCCTGAGCCTTTGGAGTGGTCCGAGTCCCCTCGAATGCGTCTCCGCCAGCTGGACGGATGGAGGTGCTGAGCGCTGGGCCGTCTTGCCTTGTGGACTCTCATTCAGTGCTTAGTCCTTCTTCTTATCGCAGCCCCTCACGTCTTGAGGCGGCCCAAGCAGAAGGTCACAACCCTGCAAAGTCCTCATACAGCAAGTCGG
>SMGU01002732.1:0-11027 GCA_004348175.1 Puccinia novopanici | reverse complement strand
ATGTTTTTCCCTCAGTGCTACAACTTATTTTTGAAGTAGATATGTGGTTTTCATGCAACCAACCTTGTAAATGCTTCAAACCAAAACTCTTAGAGCACAGGTGTGCTGGTAGCTGATGGTAAATAGCCATGAGTTCTCCCCTGGGTGGTGAAAACACTGACCTAAAAAATGGCTGAAATCAAAAGTGGTTTTAATTTTCAACTCAAAACCACCATTCAAGTCCAAATTAAAAGAATTTCAAGGCATACTTAGACCCCATCATCCATGTGCTTTATTTGTTTTGGCTGGGGCAGTATCACAGTGTGCTATTTGCAACTGTGAAAGGTAATAATATTCAAAGGGGTGCAAAGAAATATTAATGGCCGCTAAGTAGAGCTACCAACTTGTCCCAAAGTGCTGAAATCATTTCAATTCAGTTTGTATTTTATTTTATTTTATATTTTATTTTTTTTATTTATTTTTTATTTTTTTTTTTATTTTATTTTATTTTATTTTATTTTATATTTTATTTTATTTTATTTTTTTTATTTATTTTATTTTATTTTATTTTATTTATAATTTATTTTATTTTATTTTTATTTTATTTATTTTTTATTTTTATTTTATTTTATTTTATTTATTTTATTTTATTTTATTTTTATTTTATTTTATTTTTTTATTTTATTTTATTTTTTTATTTTATTTTATTTATTTTATTTTTTTTTTATTTTAATTCAGTGCACATAATCCAGATTAATGAGAATCTATCCTAATTTTCCTCATTGCGGCCATTTTGATTTCCCTCAGTCATGTTGTACAACGCTGGTGGGAATATCAATAGATGGACGACGTGGCTCCCACGGGGAAGTCTGTCCAAGCGGGGGAGAGCGGGGCCTGTTGATAAGCTGTTGGCAGTCGTCTTCCATTTCCTTCTCTTCTTAACTTGAACGACTTGCTCAAACTGAAAAACAGTCCAGCTCGCAAGAGATAACAAGTGGTAAGCTTCTCTCTGCATCCTAATCAACTGCTTCATACTTCTACGGATCATACCGAAATGCTAACCAGTCGTATCTTCCTGACCGCCATTGTAGCTTCGGAGATTCTATAGATGCCTCAACCTGATTCCGAGATCAGACCACAGGATATCGAGTTACCTCTATCTTCTCCCGATTCCCCAAGGTAGCTCGTGCTCGTAATAATAGACCGGCGAGCATTGGTGATGCCAGTCAACTCTTTGGTGGCGGTAGCGGGTCGGATGACTTCTTTGGCCCTCCTCCCACTTTCAGCGATGATCTAGCCCAACAGGCTTCCTTATTTGATCCTGTCCCAGAAGAACCAGCAAATACCTCCTCCTTCGATCATGACCCGTTTGCTTGGCCAGCAGCAAATCAACCACCTGTCTCTCATCCTCATAACAATCAGCAATCACCTTTCCTTCCCACGCTCAATCTCAAATCGTAGACTCTGGCATTCAAGCTTCCCACGATCACTCTAGCGACTTGCCTTCAGATCACCATAGTCATAATCCTTACTCACCAAATCCGGGTCAACCAGGTCATCAGAGCTACAATCAGGATCTTCAAACTGCCAGCCAGAATATTTACTCATCACCTAACCTCAACTTCGATCAGCATGCCTTCAATGATCCAGCACGTTTCGCTTCTCCAGCTTCATCTTACCCTCAGTCTCTCCAACACACCTCAACCGGTCTCGGCATATCTAACTCCTCTCCTCACGCTTCCTACGCTCAACAACACCCAGGCGCAGATGCCTATAATCCATATGCCCCCAACGACACTCACCCTACCCCCCACAACCATTATTCCTCATATGTCCCTCAGCAACTTCATCTTTGAATCCCCACCACCCGCATTTCGCCGATCTCATCCCTCGTTCAGTTTCCGTGAATGCCCTATCCCACTCAGATACAGTACAACATGATTCTGGTCCCCCCAACTTCCAGCGTCCCAAACTGGTTCAATCCGCCACTGATCAATCCACCGCACTCTTTCATCGACCCAAAGTGTATGATGCTTATGATCCACCAGCCATACGCAAAAAGAAGCCCTACACTTTCAATACAACCGCTAGTTTACCCGCCACCCGGCCTTAGGCGGTGATGGTTTTCCGGCTCAAATACCTTTGTCCGGTCTTACTTCTCAACACTTCCCCCCCTCCTTTACACCACCACCACCGCCACCACCACCCAAGCAGCGGAGCACTTCAACCCCTGCTCACAACCACGGCCCTGTTCAAATGAGCTCCATGGATTCTAACGATTTTACATCCAGCCCCCTCACTCTCTCCACTCCCAAAATCAGTTTGTCCCTTCTGTTTACTCCAATCACCAACCAACCTCTTCTCCTTTGAGCCAGCACCCAACCTCCTTTGATTCTGATCCATACCATTCGACCACATCTACAAACTACGCCCCTCCAAGTCCCCAACTCATGCCCAATTCGCACTTCGAAAGCCAGTATCAAGATTCTCCCGCCAAGCGGATGTGTATCAGTTTGGGCAGCCAACTCAGTCTCCTGCTCAATCCCCAAGCATCCCGTACATGCCCACTTCTCAGGCAGAAGATCCATATGCTCCCGTCCACTCAACAAAGCCAGACAACAACCATGGCGATCATTATTTGCTAGCCTCCTCACCCGCGCCAGCAAATGTTTCGAAAGCCACTCCATCTCATCATTACGTTGGAGGACAGCGACCAACGTCGCAACAGGCCCCTACTTTACGTGCGACTGATCAGGCTGCGCCACCACCACCTTCGATCAACATATATGGCTCCCAGGACCATCCTCATACTTACGCTAGTATCACCAGTGGCATCCATAGTAGTAAGCATAGATCTAACAGTCCTCTCAAGATGTCGGTCGTTGCCAATGCGCACGAAGACGAAGATGGCCATGGGCAGCAGCAACATCAATTTTCACCCTACCAGAATGCCGATCACTCCTCTCAACGACCACCGCTAGATCCAGTTGACGCCCTCAGTTCAGCCACTCAGAAGTTATCCATAAGCTCTGCGACAATGGGTCCTGATTCTTCAAATCCTGAGCCAATTCGGTCGAATGATGATCCCATTCCGCAAACACCACCCATCAGTCTAGCTACCTCTGCTACTATACAACTGGGAGGCTCTTTCAATACACCGGAGAAAGGAATGTCAGTCCCGGATGTTCAAATACAACCGGCGACCCCTCAAATGTCCAAACCTGGGTCCTCCGACACCCAATCAGCCCCTGAATTTGATGATGTGCTAGCTGATTTAGCCTCGACTAATCACAACCAACAACCCGGTGGCACCCAAACCGCAGAGACTGCCACATTCAATAACTTTGATTATGGGACGCCCAACCCCTCCAACAGCCAATACAGCACTAATTTTCAATACGGTGCTGAGTATGACTACGACCCTCCCCAACATAACGTGCAAAGGCTTCACCAGCTTGACGCCACCCAAACTTCCCCCTCAAATCAAATCTCGGACAGTCAGGTGTTATATAATCCTTACAGCGCTCCACTGGCACCGCACAACCCGGTCACACCGTCAACGCTCAATGGCCATGCTAGCAGTCAGCCCACTGAATTGACACATTCTGAACCATATCGCTCATACGATGGCCACTCTGATTATAACCTCATGGGTGAAGCCTCTGCTTATGGAAGCATGAATGGCCAACCTCAGTCTTTGTATGGGCTTGAGCCGGAGAGTTTTACCACTGACCAGGTCATGGCTTCCCGTGACCATGTCGCCACCGACTGGCCCCTGGATTCCACTCCTGAGGGGCAAGTTAAGGGCCCCAGTGCTTACAATCCATACGGCCCGATCACCCAAAGCAATCCAGATTACATGAGCCGCCAAGTGGAGGATCCTATGTCAGAGCGGTTGAAAGCCAGGGTACCCGTGGCAAGCTTTGGGTTTGGTGGCAAGCTAATCACCATATTTCCGGCGGGTGTGGGTGGCATGGTCAACGGAGGACAAGCGACAGGATTTGAGGATCCGTACGGTTCAGGCGGGATGTTTCCCACTGGGGTCAATTCAGGGACAACAGTGACGATGCAGCAACTATCAGAAGTCATTCCTATAAGCGATCTCCAATCCTTCCCCGGTCCGCTCTTCATGGATGGTGGCAGTAAATCTAATCTGGGCAAGAAGCGAAAAGAAGTCGTCGCCTGGTTGGATGCCAAGCTGGACGAGTCGGAGAAAGAGTTGGTCTTCGTCCAGAGTACGCTCGTCGGCCGCAGTCTCAATCAGGACGATTTGAAGGATGGCAAAGTCGACAACTTGCAGGACAAGATCATCCTTTTGAAACTCTTGAAGTTATTGGTCGAAAACGAGGGTAAATTGAGTGGCACGTGAGTCATGCGTTATTTTTTTGGGGGCAACCCAAGCTTCATTCTTCCAGCCTTTTTTTTCTTGACGAGTAAACCTTGTGCAAGTCTGAGACTCAATAAGATGGGACCTTGCATGCAGCGCTAAAGTAGACGAAGCCGTACGACTCGCTCTACAATCCATGGACTCTCAGCCAGCAGCTGTAGATACTACCACGGTTCTATCCAGTCACGGTCAATCTGAATCTAACCCGCAAGACGTCGTTGCAACTTACCACATCCGCTCGTCTCACCTGGATAGCATACAAGCGCTCTTATCAAATGGAGATCGACAGAAAGCTGTTCACCTTGCAGTAGAGCAAAGGATGTGGCCACATGCCTTGATCATTGCCAATAGTCTTGGAAACGATGTGTGGCGCGAGACAGTCAAAGAATTTGTCCGGTTTGAAATGGGTGATGGTGATATTTCTTCCCTCAGCCATGGATCTGTTGGTTCAGCCCCTTCATCTCCTCCTCCAAGGGCCGGGAAGGGTTGAGGACGTTGTATACCTTGTTTGCAGGCGCTGGACCCGCAGCAGGTATGCATTCCAGCATGTGCCTTATTTTTTTTTTTGTAACTCGAACTGACTTGATTTACTTTATAGTGGACGAGTTTTCTCCTTCGATGGCTCATGCACTTTCATCTAGTGCACTTTCCGAGTCGCATGCGATGTCGGCCATGCCTACCGGATTGGGAGCCAGTCAGTTCGGAGGCTCCTCCCGGGCCCTTCCCCAGCACCCTTGATTCATCCAATCCGATCTTCCGCCGCAAAGATCCCAAACAATGTCCTCCACCAGTGGCGCTCGGTCGTAGGAATGACAATTTCAAACAGAGTTCCCGGAAGTGCCCCGTTCCTCATAAGATTGGGTGATACCCTGTTAAACAACGGCAGAACTTATGCTGCTCATATCTCGTTTGTTACTCATCCCTCTCTGACGCATACTTTGTTCTCTAAGGTCTTCAAGACTAACCCAATGCGTTTCATCTAGGTATCTCTTGTCGAACGGCCTGATGCCTCAATTGACTCTAGATAATGGCAGTCGAATCTCTTTACTTGGCAGTCCAGCCATTAGTATCCCTGATGGACCTGGCTTGGACTTGGAGGCTGTTATGCTGACCGAAGTCTTAGAATTTGCCCTCTCCCTCTCCCCCGTTCCCAAAAACCTCGACCAATTTATTGGGATTCCTCATTTACAAGCTTATCGTTTGGCACTTGGACTTGAGTACGCAACGTTTGGATTGGTTGATAGGGCAAGCAAGTCAGTCTTCTTTCTCATTTTCCCGCTTGTCATAAAAATCGTCTCTTTACCACAAGTGCTTACCCTCCGCTCACCCTCTCCACAGGTATTGTGAAGCTCTAGCGGCCACGTTGAAGTTGGCCACGAAGCCTTGCCCTTTTTATCACCCATTTCTGTTGGAGCAGATCAAAACTCTTTCTGGCAGGCTATCAGCGGCCCCCTAGCGGAGAAGGGCTCCTCATGGATTACTCGCAAAATGCCGCGACCTACGTTGGACAACGTTTGGCAAACTCTTGAAGGGCGCGTCCACAAATTTGTTGCCGGCGATGACGACGATGGAGTAACCCAGCAGCTTCACAGTCGATCGGCCTAAGCTCGCAAAATAGCAAAGTCCTCGGTCCCTTCTCACACTACAGTTCGATTTCGCCTGAGAGTGTTTCTGGAACAGTTTCTCGCGTTCAATCGTCAAACGATCTCGGTCAGATCAGTACACCAACAACGACTGGCGGTTTGGCTGGCCCCTTTCATCATAATGCCACCTTACAAAGGCCGTCATCCGGCGCAGGTTATTCGCCTTCGTATTACAGCAGAGACCCACGGAGAGCCTCGCCTTCGAACCAATACGAAGGCTCAACCCTCTCCCCGTTGATCACGCCCCATTCCGTGGCCAGACTAGTAGTGTGCCGCCTTTGCATAGCTACGAGCATGCCGCACCAGCTGGCTCGCCTTCCAGTGTGTCGTCTCCTAGTGGGACGGTGACTGCCGATAATATCACCACCACCTCAGGAGGCTGGTGGGAGTCTTCAAACAGCTATGGGACACCGGCCAATAACACGTCCCAACCTGTGTTTGAATCAATCGCAGACACGCCGATCGCGGATGATGGATCAGGATTCATCGACCCAATGGCTAGCTTCGGGGGACCCTCCTTTGTTAGCCCTGGTGCACCAATGTCGGAGTCTCCACACCCTATCGCTCCTTCTCCCTCTTCTAGGACTCAGTATGACGAGGATGAGGAAGACTTGGGCTTTGGGAATAGCAGCTCTCGTAAACGAGACAAGCGTGGCAGTGGTCCCATGGACAGCAACAGTAGTCCTCCCGATAGTCCTTCTCCCCATAACAACACTGAAAAGAACGAGCGCAAGTCATCCGAGACAGAGTCAGGAAACAAATGTGAGTTTTTTTTTTTTTTTGCATTTTTTACAGGTTTTGATTTATTCATTTTGACTTGCGGATTGGACGATTTGTGTACATCAGCTGTAAAAAACACATCTTCAACCTCATGGTTAGGAAGATGGTTTAAGCGTGACTCTGGCGGACAAGCGGCCCCAGGGAGCGGGCCAGTGAAGGCCAATTTGGGCGAAGATTTCTCGCTGGTGTACGATCCAGAGACTAAGCGATGGGTAAACAAGAAAGTAAGTACAACCTTCCCGAGAGTCCGCATGGTTTTATTTTATTTTATTTTTGGATATTGAAGGTTGCTTGGTGTTTGGATTGACAGGCTGGGGCGTCTCAGAGTCCGTCCAGTGGAGGCGCGCCCCACCGCCGCCCACACGGGCGCAAACGGCGTCGCCGACCAGCTCGATGCGGTCGACGCTGCAGCCGCCGACGAAGTCCTCGACCCAAGTCCCGGCAGCGCCCACCGGTCCATATCTGGCGCGCCGCCCCCGTCCGCGATGAGCAGGAACAATAATACCACCACCGCGATGCATAATAATAATGGCAGCGGCGCCGGCGTGGACCGCTCGTCCGCCTCTCCTGCCCCTCCGACCTCTCCCCCAACTCTGCCCCTCCCCTGCCTCCTGCTCTCCCTCCCTCTCAATCTCAAACTCCTCCTCCCCCGTCCTCTTCTAATCCCGGTAAAAAACCTAACGCTAAGAAAAATATTCGGTCTAGATACGTCGAAATTAGATAATTACTACTTCATTTTGAACAAAGAAAAAAACTTACCATGTCCTTGATGAGCTTTCAACCTGGGACTCTTTCCTTAACTCGTTTCTGTATTTTTTTTTTACATTTTTGGTCTTTTGTTTTACTTTTTGTTTATTCATACACTTTATATGCTCTTCTACACCAAGGGTTTTCTCTTGTTTCTCTTTTTTTTGTAGTTATGTCATCAGAACGCAAAAACAAGCCTTATTACACACCACCCGCTTCTTAAATAAATCAAAATGAAGATAGTGATGATGATTGAAATCTTTAAAAATAAGAAAAGAAAATATTGATAAGATGGTGTTTTTGGGTATTCATGTTGTTAATTTCAGCTTTGTAATCAGTCAACATATTATTTACATGCATATTTTGACGTGACTCTTTCTTCCGGTTCTTCAGTCGCACACTCATATATATGTGCAGTTAGTTATTTTTTTTGGTTTGTTGACTTTTCCTGTTTATGATAATCTGTTTCTCTTCTTTTTATGAATATAATGCAGGTTATTGATTGTGTTAATGGTTTGTGGTACTCCGTCTGCACAGTTAACAGCTAAGGCTCCATTTGGCCACCCTTAATTGAAACAATATTTCCTTTTTTCTGTGGGATTATTACAAAGGGGGGGGGGAGGCAGATAGGCCTGGATATCATGATTACACCGGTGGATGTTTGGCATGGCCCACAGCGTCATAATCTACATGACACTTAAAGATGGTGGTTTAAGATTTCCAGCCAAAGTGAATATTTTGGTCTGCACCAAACTATGCACTGTCATAATCAAAAACAATCTCCCATGTGTCATTTTAATGCCGCAAAAAGGGTTTTCAAACCCTATTTGTGATATTATGCAAACCTTACCCAACCTCACACACAATTGGGACAGCCAAATGGAGCCTTAAAAAGGGGGGAAATGGAAGGGTGCTGCTATTGGATTTTTTGTTTTATTTTCAAGCAATTTTCTACAAAGCTTGTTTGGTTGAATCAAACCTGAGATTTTTTGTTCTTGTTTTTTTGCAACAAAGAAAAAAGAGAAGCATGTGGTTGAATGGTACATCTGACTATGGAGGAGGGACAACTACTTTCATGTCAGCCAATTTTAAAATGGCTGGGTTCATCCAAGATTGACTGGGATGAACTCAAGCAAGTTTGGATTTCTGCCAGGATGGAAGCAGTAAAAATGTAATAGAACAAGAGCCCTTTCATAACTTTGAAATTCAAATGGGGCCAATTGAAGCACACAGGAATGAAAAAAAAAAAAAAAAAAAAAAAAAAAAAAAAAAATGAGTTAGCTTAAAAATATAAAAAACAATGTTATAATTTGCCTTGATTGAAATTTCTTTGATTGATATTGTACAGTGCCTAGACAAAAGTTTTGTCACAACACTTTTCATTCAAAAACTTCAACTACCACAGTTAAAATCACAATTTCTGGTGAATCAATTGAAAAAGAGTTGCAAATAATGATTATGAAGAAAAATTTGGGAAAAAATAAAAAAATAAAATTTGTGAATTTTTTTAATTTTTTGCTGATTTTCAAAAATGTTTAATATTCATTTGAAGCACCTAGAAAACTCAGAGAGTAAAGCCTGAAATGTGATAAGAATGATAATAAGTGAAAATTTTTTGAACCAAAATAGCAAGGCAACCTTAGTGACCAGCAAAATAGGGCCAAAAATTGGAATTAAAATAAATTTGCACTGATATCAGATCTAATTCAATTTTCAGGCCTGTTTCTATTGACACTAAATTTTCTTTGCTATTTTGGTTCAAAATTTTTCATTTATTATCATTCTTATCACATTCCAGGCTGTACTCTCTGAGTTTTCTAAGTGCTTCAAATGCATATTAAACATTTTTGAAAATCAACAAAAATTAAAAAAAATCACAAATTTTATTTTAATTTTTTTCAAAAGATTTCTTCATAATCATTATTTGAAACTCCTTTGGATTGATTCACCAGAAATTGTGATTTTAACTGTGGTGGTTGAACTTGTGGAATGAAAAGTGTTGTGACAAAACCTTTTGTCTAGGCACTGTACCAGTTAATTTAAACCAATAGTAATGGGTTTGAGTTTATCCTAGATTAACTTGGATGAACTCAGCCAATTTTAGTTTTCTGAAAATGAGACCAAGTGTTTTAGAGCAGAGAAGCAATCATCCACAGAGGAAATTCAGCAATATTGAGATATCCAGACACCTACCTGCACACTTCCAGAAAACCTCATTTGGTTGGATGAGTCAATAGGGTCTGAGCAAAGCCAACTTCATATTGCTTGAAACTAACTGATTGAAGATAAATATTTCCAGGTAGGGAGTCCCTCAAATTTGAATTAAATGAATTCACCTCAACCAATTTCAGATGGGCTGAGTTAAGCCTAGATCAAACTGAAATTGGGCCCGCTATGATAACATTATTGGGGTGCAGTGTATTCTTGCTACCATCTACCAGTTTCCTTTTCAGCTGTTTGCAAAACCTAGATCACACTATTCAAGCAAGCAATGAAGATGCTATATCCATGCTTCATTACAGAAGTTGTTTGCAGAAAAAAAAAATACAAGAGTGCTGTGGCTCAGTGGCTTTATAAATCCACTCATGATAAAGTTTTGGTGGACCAAGTAATTGGCCAATAAAACACTGAATTGGGGGAAAAGTGTGAAGTAGCAGTCCATCATTGAGTCAGCAAGAAATAAATGAATAAAACTAAGAATTTATGGAAGTGAAATGCTTTACTAACACTCTGTTTTGTTATATTTTCAGTGCTGTTATTTCAAGTTTTTCTGGCAGCATGATAAGTAGTAGGAATATTGGTTTGAAACGAGTGAGAAACCCTACCTAAAATTACATGATAAATTGTCCGTGTATTTCTTTTGTAACCCCCAAGGTGTTACCTGAAGTTCTCACCTTGAAAGCCTTTAGAGCATGTATTCTGTGTTAAAGTTTGCAAATTATGAACTGCTGTTCATTCCTCTTTGCATCCTCTTGCCCATTTACTATCAATTTCTAATCACTCTTAAAAATTAGATATAATCATTGCTACATATTATTTCATTAATTTAGGCCCTGTTTGGAGGTACTGGTGTGATGTGATTAGATGAAATGTGTGATATCATTTGATGTTTAACATATTTGTGAAATAAAAGGTTTTTTTGGAAGTGCGGTGAGAGTTGATCAATGATATCATGCAGAAATAGTGCCCTGAGAAATATTGGATTTTGGCAGGGACTATATCCAGTGATGAAGTTGGCTGTCATGTAGATGAGAGTTTTTTGCATTTTCCAAACACCTGTGTTGATTTATGTGGTCTCTGTGAGGCCCGTTTATATAAATGGGTTGATTATTACATAATATCACTGCTCCCAAACAGGGCATTAGTGTTCTATTGCAGAATGTTGGAATATACTCTACAAGATCTCATAAGGTCAAGCTGACAAAAGCCAATTTATGTTTGTATGTACCCCCTGCATAGTTGATTTATACATATCTGTGGATACCACATGA
>SMGU01002730.1:0-19545 GCA_004348175.1 Puccinia novopanici | reverse complement strand
TGACAAGTCACAAGGCTCTAGGCAGAAGTCCAGGCTGAAGCGAGTTGAAACGCGAGTTGAAACTTAAAATCATACTGCTTATAGAACGCGCATTGACAAGCAGAAGATGTGAATCGCATACCTCAAGGCAGTACACAAGTCGTAGGGCCAATAGAAGTCCAAAGTAGAGAGAGAAGAGGGATAACAAAATGGGTAAGGCAAGGCAGTAAGAGTAAGACAGGAGGTGTTTGAGGAGCTGTACAGGACACAGAAGGTGGCCGCCATGTGGTTCTAGCGGTTTAAGATTGAGGGGGATTTAGAGATAATAATGAAGCGAAAGATGGTTTGCTGAGGTTGTGTTCGTGGTGTGAAGTCAAGGAAGCTGAGCAAACAATGAAGGTTAGAATTCCACTAGTATGTGATTAATGAGTGTGGTTCCACTATGTGATCAAAATGTGTGTGGGACATGAAATATTTCCTTGCAGTAGTGTATTTTGTCGCTCTCAAGTGATTGATGACGGTAAGGAAATGAAGTAGATGGAGAAATCACGCCCGATTGTTATAATTTTATTTTACTTTTCGATTTGTGAAATCGACGCACAAGCAAGAGTAGTCATCACAATAGCCGGGGGCAACAACGCACCGGTGCAACCCGCCCTCCAAGCGCACACAGGAAGCCACACGCAACCCAAGAGAAAAAAACAGGGAAGAAACAAAGCGAGATGAGATGTGTGTTGATTGGGAGACAGGGAAGGACGAGTGCAAGGATCTACAGGCCAATAATCAAAGAGAGGAAGAGAGCGAAAGGAACGAGTCTCTTCTACAGAGACACGAGACTCTCCCCTTTTTTTTTTTTTTTTGGTGGGGCAGGGGGGCAAGGCCAAGTCACGGGGCAGAGAGCCCATATACAGGTCATCAACAATCGGGCACTGTCACGGGGATCTTAGCCCCACGAACGGACGTCTATCACACCAACCAATCCACAGCAGCACCAGAAAAAAAAGTAATGAAGTTGTCAGTTTTTTCGCAGCAGAGTCGATCGGCAGCTTGCGGATGAGCGTGGGGTCGTTGACTTACGGCCAATCCCGCGCGACTGGTTTCCTTATACCTACACCGATTCACCAAAGCAAAAGAGTCAACAAGAAGCAGACAGAGGCGAGACAACAAACAGAGATGAGATGGCGAAGGAAAGTGAGAGACTCAACTTGCTAGACATGTCTTTGGCGGTCTGTCGCATGGCGGCAATGGCCTCGTCCAACGAGACGCTATGGACGCCGTCGCCCGAGAGCGCGAGTTGCGCGGCCGTGACGGCCTTGACGGCGCCGAGCGCGTTGCGCTCGATACACGGGATCTATTCAACAACCCCCGAAATTCCTCACAGTAAGTTGCACGCCATCCGGCGTTCACGCCCAGGTAAGCGGCATCATCTCGGTTCACTCACCTGCACTAATCCATCAATCGGGTCACACGTCAGTCCTAAGCAATGCTCTATTCCTATCTCGGCCGCCGCTTCAATCACTTCAGGACTACCACCCATGCTACCATTTTTTTAAAAAAAATAAAAATTCAGTGCAAAATGTGGGTTACTAAAACTTTGACGCAATGAAAATGTTTGTTGGGTCGGAGAAGGATTCCGGAAAGATACGACATACCAAGCAGCGAAAGCGCCAGAAGCCATAGAACAAGCGACTCCGACCTACCCCCCAAAAAAAAAACAAAGCACCGTACATCTCAATTGTTCGTTTTTTTTTTTAAAAAACAAAAAAAGAAGGTAGTGAGAACGACAGACCTCAGCCATGCAGCCTCCTTCGGCAGCGCTGATGGTTGCGCCACGTTTGTATAACATCCCGATCGCCGCGGCTGTCAATAAGAATGTCATGGTATCGTTCTCTGGATCTTCTGAGATGAACTAGAAAAGGGCACGACGAGAGCCTTAACATGCAAGTGGTGGGTGTCACCGATCAAAGCCGGTGTGAGTGTTCTCACCTCAAGGAAGTATTTTAAAACCGCAGGAAGGACTGGTGGGGAAGGAAGGACAGTTAATTCCCTCTTGATCTACTTGCCACATCCTTATAGGAGGAAACAAATGGATCACTGACCACCAGCGGCCCCATTAGTCGGCGCAGTGACGATCCTTCCGCCAGCAGCATTGACTTCACTAAGGCACCGCACATCGCGCCAGGAATAATTAATCAATCAAAATGTTTGGGTGGGATAGTGACGATGAATGAGGTATGATGGACAGACTTGACAGCGATAGCATAACAGGACAAGAAGTCCATCGAGGGGAAGCTCATCCTGCGGGGAAGGATGGGCTGAACATGATGGTCAAACTGGCCTCGGAGGAGCAGCGGGGCGCGCCTTTTTCCGCGGAAGTGAATGGTGGTGTTGGACTCTGGGGTGAGCATGGAGGGGTGGTCGTCCTGTTGCTCAGCCCGGTCCGCTGGGCGCGCCACGTCGTTCATCACGTGGTTCTCGTTCGGCGTCGGGAGCATCTGCGGCTTTGTGAACGACAGTCGCGGCGGCGGACTGGTCGAGATATCCGACACTGATGGGAAGAACCCTCGATGTAATCTTGCATTGCGACCGGGTCCCACCGCAATCCGTGCAATTTTTTGTTTGTAGTTTCAGCACCTTGACACGTTTGATGGTTTTGGGAGGATGGTATCCTGACCTTCGATATAGGTTTCGGGCTCGTCTTTTAACCATCAACCTGCCGGGCAAGACGTCCTCCTCAGAGCAGACGCCTTGTTTGATGGAATCATCCATGACCTATCTCACGATGTAAAAATGGGGAGTTTTTTGGAGCCGGTTACCACCTCCACATTTTCTTTCCTTTTGCTTTTTCCATTTTGTAACACCAGTAGTATATGAATCAAAACCGACCTTGTATATCTTGAGGATTCTTTCTCTAATCTCATCGTCAGAGAAAAACTCGCGTTCGTTGTTGTACACGATTTGAGCGATGGTTAACTGGGTGTGTCAAGGAACAAGAGAGTTTATCAGACACCACAAGTTTGGAGCCAAGGGGAGAAGAACGAGCAGACGTTATGTTTGCGAGTAAGTTCCAAGAGACTATCGCAGTTATGGAAGGGGAAGGGTGGCCCGTTCTTAGGAGGAAGGTCAGGTGCGGCAGATTGTGGAGTGGGACTGATGGGACTCTCAGAGATGACGAGCTGGTTGTTGAGCGGGAGCGAGTTGACGAGGGGCTGGAGTTGCTTGAAGGGGTCGAGCCGGCTCGTAGAGGCTTTGCGTTTATCGATCTGCTTGTAGTACAGGTTCTCGCCCGAGAATTGGGTCTCCGTGTTCACTACGAATCCCCCACCTATCGAGAAGTAGGTATTGTTGGCTATCAGATCTCCTTCCGAATCGTAAACCGAAAATAACATTCTGGCACGTATAAAAAATGGAAGACACGCATTAACCGCAGATTGTCGGGAAAAATCAAATCAAGAGGATCGAACCCGTTAGGATGTTGCGGGAGCACGCAATCCCATAACCACACCAGGTCTTTCTCGATATCGAAGCGGACA
This sequence comes from Puccinia novopanici, assembly GCA_004348175.1. Classification (NCBI taxonomy): domain Eukaryota; kingdom Fungi; phylum Basidiomycota; class Pucciniomycetes; order Pucciniales; family Pucciniaceae; genus Puccinia; species Puccinia novopanici. Next base: position 16,033 of record SMGU01002730.1, on the reverse strand, counting down.
GGATGGCCTCTGCCTTCAGGATCGAGAGCGAGACCGAGGTTGATGGATTTGTTTTCGCAGACGGATTTGTAGCGAGTGGGGATCGAGTCCGTGTCGACAGTCTCGCAGCTATGACCCTCGAATCCGGCTATCAAGGCTTCCGGCGACATGTGTCCTTTGCCTATTCGTATTGTTCAATTTTTTTTTTTTTTAAAAAAAAAAATTATATATAGGAACTTGGTGGTTTGCACGGATGATGACGAACCAGTTGCAGCCAAGCTCCCGTCTGGATATAAGGCAAAGAGAGTCAGGCTTGGGAGTAGAAAGGACGAGTTTTTGTGTAGATGGGAGAGAGACGAACAGAGGGCGACTTTGAGGGTCTTGACCCGATCCAAGACGCGGGCCTGTTTGAGGTCGGTGATGAATATTTTGGCGGCCCTCATTGGGCCGACGGTGTGAGAGGATGAGGGGCCGATGCCGATGGAGAAGAGATCGAATGTGCTGACGACGGCATGTTTGTCATCTGGGGCAGGTGCATCGGTGGTGTCGAGATATTGGTGGGGAATGTCCTGTTGGTGGGTGATGGTGGGTTGTGAATGGAATGGATATTTGTGTGGTACCTTGGTAGTGATTGGTGGGGCGTGGATGGAAAAGGTGATGTTACTGGTTCGCTTGCAGTAGATCTTATTCTTCAATGGGCTGTTCCTTCTGGCCAGTCGACCCAGCATGGTTATTATGAGTGTTGTTGGGTTGGTGTGGGTTGGATGCAAAGTTGAGTCTGATTGACTTCCGAATCGGAGCAAGACAGAACTCATACATCTGTTAGAGATGCTGAACAAGACACGAGAGAAGAGAAGAGTGTATTCATCATCATGACACTATTGGAGCAGCGCCCATGGGGAAACAAGAAGAAGGATAAGGGAAACATGGCTTGGAATCAGGAATCCTTCTGTGGAAACACTTTGGCCATCGACATGTAGTTCTCGAGAGCCAGAGCGAACTGTTTGTTCCACTCGGAAAACCATTTCTTAGGGTCGACGGCTTGGTCGTCGTGAGGGATGAGTGGGATGAGATGGAGATCCAACAACTCCAGGATGCGCTTGAAAGACTTGCCAAGATGGCCGCCCGATTCCACCAGCATCTCATTCTCGCCATCATGCAAGCTGTCCCCAATCTCATCGATGCACTGCGAGATCGACCTGGTGAGGCTCACTATGTTTTCCAGCTCACTCGAGCTCATCTCCGACGTTGCCAAGCCGAACTGCTCCTTCGTGACGGTGGTCTTGGAGAGCTTGTTGAGGAATAGTCTCGAGAGCTTGACGAGCGGGATGGTGACTTTGGCAAGCTGAATCACCTCGTCACTCCTTATAACCGGCTCGTACTCAGAAGTATCATCTTCACCACTGGAACTAGTAGCGTCGGGTGGATCGTCTTCTTCTTCTTCTTCTTTTGGCGCTCACATCCTTCCCACTCTCTTACGCAATCTCTCCCACACCTTTGGTTGTGAAGCACGCCTACCCTCTTCCAAAGTAGGCATCTGGGTCTTCTTGTAGAATGCTCATTGGATCGTCATATCGATCGAATTCCAGAATATGGAGATCATAGAAAGCAAATGAGCTCTCCGCTGTGATTCGTTGTTGGATGGCTGTCCCCATGTTTCAATGAAACTGACACAGTCTCCCAACAGTTCCGCTACTACTTTAAATAAATCGTCCACATTCATTCCAAGACGACTCGTCCTAAACGCCTTCAAAGTCTTCAAATGATTGTCATCCGTCACGTCTGAAGGTTTGATCGTGGGGACGGGGATGATAGTATCCATGGAAGCGTGAATTTGATCCAAGGTCTGTTCCAGTTCCGAGAGGATTCCTAATACCATCTTCACCTTCCCCATCGGATCTTTCCGCAAGTCGGAAGGGTCCAAGGACAGCAAGAGGGCAGTAATCCGGTGTCGTAAGGAAGGTAAGAGGCCTAATTCAAGTCGCGTCAAATGCTCCGTTCTTAGCTGAAGTTTTTTGAATATCTCAGGATGATGAGGCCCAGAGGTTGGTCGATAATACATCTTCGAAGAACATTTGGCTATCAAACTATTCAAACTCCGGACCATCAAGCCTGTTATAATAATACTCTAGTTTAATGTTTCTGTATTTATTTTGCAGGGAAGCTGATTGGTGAGTGACGTACGTCTCTGGTCTTTCAGCTGGTGGGTTGTATCTGAAGTTGTCAGAGAATCGAATTCCTTGACCAATTCCCCAATCGTCGTGTCGTGAGACTTGGCCATGATGATGATGATGGTGATGATGATGATGATGATGATGGTGGTGGTGGACAAATATGAACAACAGCGGGCGTATGTTCCGGGGGGAGCACGGGGCACAGCCAAAGCCTCATCATGCCCCTCTCCGGGGTTCTCCTCGGGGGCTGACCTCAATCATAGTGAAGAAGGACACACACAAGGAAACACTTCGCCAACACGGAACAACACAAACCAAACCATCATGGCCTCAACTCCCTCCTCATCCTCCCAGCTGAACCAACTCAAGACCAAACTCAAGACATGGGAGCGTCAGTTCAAGGCCATGGAAGGCCGCGCCCCAAGCAAAGCGGACATCAAGGCAAACCCAGAAATAGGTATGCCAACGGAATTCTCCTTCAGACTGAGTGGATTATGCCGTAACTGAACGTACCCATTTCCACAGCGAAAATGTATTCTGCTTATAACTCGTCGCGTAAGGGGGCAGTAGAAGAAGCTCCCTATCCTTCATCATCATCTCGTTCGAATAAACAGCCTCAAGGGCTTAGCACGCCCAAGAGTAGTAACACCCGACCAGGGAGCTCTCGAAGCCGGGTAGTATCGCAAGAAAACCATAACATCTCGCCCTCAAAAAATTATGCACATGCGAATTCACCCAGCAAAATTAGGAAGTTGGTGCAAGATCATTCGCCGAGGAAAGCTCATTACGATCGATTGAGAAGTAAATCTACTACAAGTTTTAAGAACACGCCAGCTCATCAACGACGTCACAACCCGTTCGACTTGGACTCGGGTGGTGGAACAGGCAGTCCTGCCCTCTTTGCCGATCTCTTACTCGAATCCAAGAAAGACACTCCCCGGACAAAAGCCAGGAAATTCATTGAAGGAATCGGAAGTCCTTTGAAGCCCCGATCAAACTCCCCAGGGCCCTCCAACCCGGGAAGCCAAAGCCTCGGCGCAGGATTATCTAGCTTCATCAAAGCTCGACCCAGTCAGTCCTTGGACAAATCTAGCCAGGTGATCACATCCGATAATCTGCATGATGAGGACGATGAGGTCTTGGGGCCATCGCCATTCAAACCCGCCTCGAGCAATGTCTTCCGTCCCCTGTTTGATGAGCCAGAAGCCGAACCAGATGACCATTCACTCAGCCCATCCAAAATGATCAAATCTAAATGGAAAATTACCTCCGCCACTCCCTTCATCTCCCAATCACAAAACGAGACATCCGACGGGCCAATGAGCAGTAATCCACCAGCCCCTCAATGTGCCCAGAAAGATCCAGATCAATCTGGGAAGAAGAACGTCCGTGGCTTTGGCACCAAACGGAAACGACTGATTTTACCTGGAGAGGAAGATCCCAGCTTCTACCAGGATCTGCCAGACCCCGGTAATCACAACGTAACTAAGAATCGACCTTCGAACGTCTTACTCAACAAGAAGAAGCGCGTAGAAAAGGCCGACAAACAACTCTCAAGTAAAACACAGACCACTGGGGAAAGAAGTAAGACCAAGACCAAAGTCCAACTCATGGTTAAAAAGGGAGGGGGCAAACCGATGCAGGAATCCACCAAGCTATCGAACGATAACTCTGAAGAATCTGGTGATGAGACGACGGTTCTCCCGAATTTACCGTTCGGCAATCCGGACCAATCGGCGGTCTATACCGAACTGGAGACCTTCACCTTTACCAAGCCAGGAGGCGTCACGACGGTCGACAAGGGGAAAAAGGCGTGCAGCACGGAAAACGGGGTTCATGTGGCGAAGGGCCAAGAGACAGGCGCAGGAAAAGGCGCGCCACTTGCGAAGCCCGTCAAGGTGGGCACCCGCAAGGTCTTGGTCAGGGCTTATCGGCCCATCGAACCGGGTCAAATGACCCAGACGATGGATCCTGACTCTTTGGTGGTCGGTGTTGGCTCTTCCGGCTCACATGGCCTGGATGAAGCCGAAGAAATGCCAGACGAAGAAGAAGAAGAAGAAGAGGCGGTGAGTAACGCAGCGGGGCCTGGACCTCCTCCTGCCGCGCGCACAGCCGAGGCTCCCGTAGAAGAGCCCGCAAACGCCCCCATCATGTCCGTCCCAAACGTGCTGTAATCTGACACAAATGACTCCACGCCCGTAGACCTTCGACGCGAGTTACTTCGCGAGCGATGGCGGGAACGGAAGGTGCGAAAGATCCTGGACGGGATGACGTTGATGGAGAAGAGGTTGACGGATGTGGGGAGCACGAGCACGGGGGAGCCTATGCAGGGGGCGGCAGCGATGAGAGGGGTCGGAAAAAGTGTTGCAGGAGGGGGAGGGGGACGGGGGAGCAAGAAGCCGGTGACTGCTGGCAAGAAGCCAATGTGGGGCACACAGACGACATCCCTTCTCAGGGCCCCCCAGGACTCGGTCGAGGAGGAGCTCCGGTTCGAGCTCGCGTTGGACCAGCTCGAGCTCGACCAACAGCTCGATGATTACCCTGGCGCGGATCTCGACGACGAGTGGGACGACGAACCCGCGGGCTGGAAGAACGAAAGGCTCGACCCCCTCCTCCTCACTCACTATGATGATGATTCCCTCGATAATCAGTTCGTCCTGTAATCTTGCTTGCTTGCTTCTCATGTAACCTTTGTTCGGCTTTCTATATGTGTGCTCCTCTTTTCCCTGATCCAATGTAATATTCCTCTCATCGGACAAGAATAATCATGTACAAAATGAACTTTTATATGCCTGCGAGGATGAGCTGGCAGGGCTGTTTTTTTTTGTTTTTGTGGTTACAGCCTTGGTTGGAATAGTGCATCTGACATCTTCCCGTGGTCTCTGATCACCTCCATTCCTATCCATGATCACCCCAAGATTGGGATTGGGATTCAGTTTTTTAAGATTGACGGGCAGAGCTGCTCGAGGATGGGAATTGAGCGGAAAAGCGACTGATCTCCTTGCTGTGAGCATGTATGCATCCCCCGTTCGGGGATTCCCCCGGAAAGTGAAATCCACTTTTATATTTAAATATTTTCTGTTTTTTCATTCTCAGATGAACCATCTCAGATGTCTCAGTCGATTCCACTCACCAACAACAGGAAACAACTCACCTCACCCCACTCCCACTCCAACCTATCCCACCACTCTGACATCGAAGACTCCATCCTCGAGGAGCGACTCAGGATTGCTAACTTTGTACTCCCTGAAGATAACCTAGAAGATCTACTCAGGTACTACTACTACTCACTCTTACTCTACTCACTTGAGAAATAATAACAAGACACTGACTTGAACAACACTTAACAAAAGACTACCCATCGCTCCCGAATTGATATCAAGAAAATTAAGACAACAGAAACAACAGGAACAACAGAAACAACTACTACTTCCCATCACACCACCATCAACATCACCACCATCACTTGAACAGCACCATGAACAGCCACACACACCAGAACTGCCACAGCAACCCAAACCAACAAAAATACAAAAACCCAGAATCAACACATCAACCTCATCCCCATCCATTAATCATCATGAACAGCACCACTCACAACCACCCTCATCATCAACCTCAACCCTCCCCAATCGCACCCATAGCAGCAAGCCTAACACCCCTGTGAACAAATTCAATCCTCCCACTAAAGCACCTCGCACACAACGCTCCTTCTCCACCCAAACTGCCACACAATCACAGCGCGAACGTTCCAAGTCGAGCGTCAACAACCACTCTGTCCCCTCTTCTAGCAGGAAAACAACACAAGCAAGATCAGTACTGGGAGAAAATAACCATAACAATCATCAGCGTTTCCCAACCAAGGAAAAGACACCCTCCACCACCTCCACGGCCCGGTATTCAAGGCCCAAGAATCTCAAACTCCGTCCACGGAGCCTGTCGGCCGGGTCGCTACAGGACGGCATTGGCTCCACCTCATCATCCACGGCCCCATGGAACGCTGACCCTTCACCGCGGATCTACCGGGTGGACGTGGCGACGAACTCGGCCCTGGATGCCTCGGACTTCAAGCCCCCCAGCCACGACGACCTGATTCTCCCCACCGTCGCCAGACAGATCGAGAAACAGTCTAAGCTCCTCGCCATCAACGACACGGATCATCCCACTTACTCCTCCGTCTCCTCTCACTTCCCCCAGTGGGAAGCCCTCGGCCCTCAGCTCCTCCTCCGTAAGGCTAGCTTCAAACAACCTGACTCTAGCGTCGCTCCTCCCTCCGCATCTCACTCGTCACACGACCCGGTTTCGTCTCCAACGCGTGTAGAACATCTGGTAAGAAGAACATGAAAACAAATCTCCTTTTTCTACATTATCTGCCCTTGGTATAATTTCTGAAACTCCGTCTTTTTTTTCATATGACAGCTTACGCCAACAACGCCTGGATCGGGATGGCCACGAGGGCGGGACAGTGTTGGCAGGCAAGACGAGACGACGTCGCCGGGGCGGATGAGTCGAGGGCAGAGCAGCAGCGGCAGAAGTTCTGGGCCGAACAGTCCGCTGGATAGCCGCCAGGAGAAGGGTCCAGGGGGGCATCTGAGTCCGAGGCGCGATGACCGTCGGGGCTTGCAGCAGCAGCAGCAACAACGACAGGCTTCCAGCAGCCCGGGAACCAGTCCCATCCGGCAGCAGTCCGTCTCGCAGTCCATCCGCTCTCCCCAGCGCGACCCTCCCTCGGGAAACCCCCCACACAGTGCGACCTCCTTCCACCAGCCCGAGATGCCCCCACACGAACATATGTCTTCACAAGAATTCCCCCCACCAAACACCCGCCAGTCTCACTCCATCTCCCACGACATCCATCCAGACCAGGTCGTTCCTGTCGACCAGGATTCACATGGTTGCTGTAAATGTATCATCGTCTGACCCCCCCCCTTCCTGAATCTTGGCCCTCCCGCTTTTGTATTCTTCTGTGTGTTTATACTCGTCTCATCACTTGGACTTTTTCTCCCCCTTTCTTTTTTTGGTTATGGTCTTCTGCCCTTTCTTTTCTTTCTCTTTACTGCCTTTTTTTTTGGTTCTTTCTACATCTACTAATCTATTTTTCAGTTTCTATTTTCTTCTTCTTCTTCGATACAACTGCTACTACTATCACAACACGCCCATTTGGGTTGGTGTATTTGCTTCTGTTAACATTGGCCCAAGATCATCCTCCTGCTCTTCATCACTACTTCATGAACTCTTTTTTCGACTTTTTTTGTTTGGTTATATTATATATATATATATACATATATGTATAAAGAGGATCCGAGCATCTCCGAAGAAAAACATGTTATGGAATTAAAAAAAAAATCGGAACCGGGGGAAAAATGAGGATCGGGAATGTCCGACAAGGAGGTTGGGAATACAAAGGATTGTGTGTGTGTGCATGGAGAAAGATAGTGAAAAAGGGAGTTTTGAGTGGAGCACAAAATTACTTATGGAGGGACTCTGGATGAATGTCGATTATGAGTATTGCTCTGCAGAAGAGGGAAGGTATTGAAGGCAGTGGGCCGGGAAGAAAAGATATCAGACGGAGGGGGGATTAGCGGGGCGAATTTTTTTAGCAAGATACTCGAGGCCCTTGGGGGTGTAGATCTTGAGCAGGTTCTCTCGGAGCTCCCTGGCCTCGCTGGCAGATATGAGACGTTCGGCGGTGTTCTGCTTGGCCCAGCCCTTCGCTGGCCCGTTCAGCGCAAAGATCCCATCGACGGGACGGTGCAGCGGCACCCGGAAGCCGTGCACATACGATATGCTCCGGTCGTCAATGTCATGGCTCCGCGCAATGCCGAGCGGCTCAACAAATGCTAACTCGTAACCCGCGATGTCCTTAGGGGCTAATTATCGGCAGTGATAAGTAGAGGAACGGGGTTAGAGGTACGACCTTCAAATTTAAATATAATATTTTATTTCTTTCATTTTTTCTCTCTTATAGAGTTTTTAAAATAGTAAGCAATGCTAAGAAAGAAACCTAATTCTCACCATGAGAATATACTTATTTGTATACCATGTACAATACATGAGGTGTAGTGTAATTGTGTTTTATGCCTGATATTTTCAAGTTTGATTATAAATTAAATTCTAAGTTGATCACCAGATTGAAGAATATTCAATTTGAAAGCTCACCCCACTCTGAAAACAGAACTCAGTGAAAATTTTAACCTCACACCAGAACCAACCAGAACCACTCAGACCACCGAGGATTCCAAGATCCCTCACTTTTAGGATGTTTTCCCACTCACCAGTGTCATCACAACCTAACAGTAAGTCATATTCCTAGTAATCTTTCTCTTCTGTTTCTTTCTGTCCTCCGGATTGTTTATCTGAACTAATAACCTGCTACTTACTTGTTTCTTTCCTTTTCCACCCTAGCATTGGATGAGATCATTTAAGATGCAAAGGAAGCTTGGCTTCTCCATTCAAAATTGCCAAGTGAAGTCTAGGGAGTTCTATTTTAAGTTTTTGTCAAAGTAATCCTCCATCATTTTTTGTGGTATTCTTGATGGTTTGTCTCTTTATTGGGAAGTCTTGATTTTGAAAAGGTGTCTTAATCTGATTTACTTGAATCAAGAAAGTTGGGATGGGTGTGTAAGTATCAGCTCAAAAGGATTAAATACATTTATACCCAAAGTTAAACCTACTGGTACTGTTGGCTGTGGGGATTAACTTGTGCCAGGTAATTCAGCATAACTTATGCACCAATGCAGTTTCTCTTACAGTAAATCCCCCCATATGCATCCAAAAATGATGAATGTTATTTAAATTGCATTCCATTGCTTTTTTATGCAATTTTGCAGCCATTCCATTTTGCAGGACATCAGGGCCACAAAATATGCTTTGCATAATTTACCCTCCCTGTCTTAAAAGCAGAGAAAGATTTATCAATTGTTCTTCAACCTTTTTCCTCTCTTATATGTCCAGGAGAGTTCTTGCTAGAATGATCAGCAATTTTATCCCAGAGCAGTTTGTGTTTCATCAAGTTTGCAAAGATAGGATTTATTGAGCTGTAAAGCCAAATTATTATCAGTTGAGTTTGAGGGAGTTTCCACCACAAAAAATTCTTATTTCCTGTTTTCTTTCTTTTCTTATTTTGTTTATTTTTGTTTATTTTTTTTTTTTTTTTTATTTTTTTTTATTTTTTTATTTTTTTTATTTTTTTTTTTTTTTTATTTTTTTTTATTTTTTTTTTATTTTTTTTTTATTTTTTTATTTTTTTTTTTTTTTTTTTTTTTTTTATTTTTTTTTATTTTTTTTATTTTTATTTTTTTATTTTTTTATTTTTTTTATTTTTTTTATTTTTTTATTTTTTTATTTTTTTATTTTTTTATTTTTTTATTTTTTTTATTTTTTTATTTTTTTTTATTTTTTATTTTTTTTATTTTTTTTTTTTTTTTATTTTTTTTTTTTTTATTTTATTTTTATTTTTTTATTTTTTTATTTTTATTTTTTTATTTTTTATTTTTTTATATTTTTATATTTATTTTATATTTTTTTATTTTTATTTATTTTTATTTTCTTATCCTTGTTTCTTGTTTCTTGTTTCTTGTTTTTTTTTTTTTTTTGTTTTCTGGAAGAAAGCTTAATATATTGGGATTTTGGAGTGTGTAGGAGATGGGAGAGTGTTTTTTTGAATCAGTATATCTGTATATTTGAAAGGGCTGATATCCTGTGTGTTCAAATATATAGGAACAGATAATTTTGGTGGAGATGCAGAGGGCTTTGCATATTCAAGATCAGCCTTATAAGCATCATTGTCAAGCTTTCATGAATCCAGAGTATGCTAACAAAAAAATTGGAAAATCTAGCTCACACCATAGGTTTAGGCATTGATGATGCTAAGAGAAGTCTTGTTAATTTGAACCTAGTGTGAGCTTTGTCAAAGCTGATGCAGATTCTGTCAACTCTTCAAGTCATTTTAATCCAGACTTTTTAATTCTCATGCAAGCTTAGCTTAGCTCCCAGAGAAAAGGTGATACAGCCATTCACAAAGTGGGTCTTGAGATGGAATGAAGAATGAGAATAAAGGAATGCTCTGAAAAAATAAAAATTTCCAATGAGTATTATGGAGTTGGCCTTGAAAGTTTCTTCAAGTATTGTGTTTCCATTGAAGCTTGGACAATTAATTTTTTTTTGTGCCGCAAAGTTATGGGTTTATGGTGAAAAGTGGTGGTTTCTGTCCAACCACATCAGCTCAAGTTGGGCAACACTGTATACACTCTATAAATCTGCTCTCCGTACCCAGCACCAACCCAACCAACCCGCAACTCAAATCTATCAACACACAATGGTATTCTGATCCTATGCATCCACTACCAAATATCAGCAATAAAATGTTGCTTGATGGACAATCCCAACAAGCAATCTGTAATTCCCTTGGTTTTTCAATTTTGCGTCAATCGTTCAAACGCTGGATGGACTTGTTTGAGCAAACAAAGTGTGTGGTACACGACCCAGAAACGTACGCAACCCAAGGACCAACTGCAACTCTAACTAGCGAGGAGATCGACCTGGTTATTGAGTTGGTCCGCACAGAACCGGCATTATTCTTGAGTGAAATCCGTGAGCGCCTCTACAATTCAAGTGGAGCACTTTTGAGTATCCAAGCCATCCATCACAACCTCGTCAACAGGTTGTGCATAACCTCAAGAAGGCCAATACCTCCAACATTTGCAAATCCTTGGTGGCCAAATTCACTTTCATTGAACAAATGCACCCTTTTCCAGCCAATTGGCTTGTCTTTACACGTATGTCTCTCTCTTCCTAACTGGCAAAAAAGAGAAAGCTAACAAATTTCAATTTAAACAGATGAAAGCTTGTTCTGTGACCGAGACTTGTTACGAACGTTGTGGAACTACTCTGGGGAGAGATAGAGCTTGGAAGGGAAATAGACAAGATACACTAGTAATAATGTAAGTTGTGACTAAGGGTGCTGATATAAGAGCTGCCTTCCTATCTAATGCTGAGCTTGGAGAGTTGCACTAAGAAAAATAATATAAAGGGTGTGGCTAATTCTGACAGTTCTTAGTGTAGGGGATTTGTTACTTCTGGGCAAGTTTGGGGCACTCAGGATGAGGTTGAGGAGGAGATGGAGAGAAAGGGTGGGGATGGTTCTGTGAGTAATCTCAAATCTGGGAAATCTGGGGTTCAATGAGTTGCTAACAATCTGGTTAACTACTAATCTGGGTTCTAATCAATGCTAAATAAGCAGTCTGGTTTCTAAACAATAGTAATTTGTAAAAGATACTAGTATGGATGATGAATGGTCTCTAAATATCTGAGGGTACATGCATTCATGGGGTTCTACTACAACAATAGTGAGTCCTTATATATGCCTAAGAGATACACCAAAGCACCGAGTCTCTCTGGCTATGGTTCAATACAATTTATCTGAGCACAGGTTCTCCTGGCTATGGGAAAAGAGGGGAGGAAACATTAACTTCATCTGGGAGAATAATGAGTAAGGATGAGAGGAAGGGGTGAGATTAGTCTGACTCCTGAGACAGTTGTTTATCCAAAGGGGGTGTGGGAATAATAATTCTCTCCTATCTGAGGATATCCATGGATGATGTCATTTCCAGAAGAGTGTTAGAGGGGTGTTGCCAATTCTGGAAGCCAAATGTGGGTTGTGGGGTGTGCCAAGAAAATGTGGCCAAATCTGGTGTCTGTGCTGAGCCATGGTAATTCTGGGGTTAAGTCTGGATCCTGTGTCTAAGTCTGTTGATTATTCCTCTAGATCCTGTTGATCTGTCCTTCTGAAATGTGGGAAATTGAATATCTTGAGAACCAGTGGGAAATCCAATATGCTGTAAGGAGGTGACCTGGGGTAAAATAAGCTTTTGATCCTGATTCTGGGCTGATAACTGGGAAATCTGAGTCCATTGGGTTTGAAGGCTGAAAATTGAGATCACCACAATGTTTGGACGCTCAGCTCGAGGAACTCCCACTGCCAGGTTCATAACAAATCAGAACCTGACGGTATCAGTTTAATGCCGGCGATCTCAATTGGTGGGTTCTGGCGCTGACAACCACAATGTATACCTTTAAAGGAACCAAGTTTGAAACATTCCTTGAGTTTGACCTGGTGAGCAAGTTGACAGCAGATAATTCCTCTTCCTAATGTTAACAAAGAATTATTAATACAGGTACCACCATGCCAAAAGTGAGGGGAATACAGCTCAGGTGACATGAAGACAACTCCAAAATCAATTCAGGCCATACACTCAGTAGAAAGTGATTCAGCTCTCTGATGAGGACAAAGGGGCCATTGTTATCATTTTGGAGTATCACAAAAGTAATAATGGAATTTCAATGGTTGTTAATGAATTTCACCTGACTTGTATTGCCCTCACTTTTTGCATGGTGTACCTCACATGAATCCGTACGCAGGAAAAACTCCATCCTTGTATTGGATAACGCAGCAATACATCAAGGGGAGAGAGTTGAAGAGATCTGTAGGGCTGCTCAAATACAGATCCACTACCTTCCACCCTACTGCCCCGAGCTCAATCCAATTGAGCTCAGATTTGCCGCGATTAAGAGTAAGCTGCGAAGCACACAAGAGCTTACTCAAACACTAGACCCCAGATGGACAATCAGGCAAGTCACTGTAGAGATAATGACACCTGAATTCTGCCACAGTGTCTATCAACACTGTGGGTACTGTGTATAAAACCCTCACAATTAGTTTTTACTACAATTCAGATGATTGATTAGCTTTTTTTCAATTCTCTTCTTTTGTAATGATGCTCTCATCCCATCAATGTAAAAGAAATATTCACTTCATTGATTGCTTTGGATTGCGAGAGACTGACAGTAAGAAAAAAAAGTAACAATTACAATTGAGTGATACAATCTTTTGATTTTTTTTTCTTTTTCTTTCTTTTGATGCTGAGAAATGTGACAAAAAATAAAAAAAACTTGATGTTATAAGAACATCCTGATGAGTGCAATTGCGCTTTTTTTTAAACTGAATTTTACAGTTGATTTTGATGGAGCTGCAGCAATTTTTTGTGGAGATGACGCTCGCATCACTGAGACCCCACTTACTCATGTGGTCACAGTTGATGTTTTTCGATTTGAGAAGCTTGAAGAAATCAATGTTGTTATCCTCGAGAGTGTTGAGGATACTCTGTCTTTTACATCTCAATCAGACACTGTGGGAAAAACATGCTCAACTGCCTGCAGTTGACATGCTGAAACTCCAATGAAGCTTGTGGTGTTACTCAAAACCTTTCTCCAATATTGATTCAACCAAGCTTGGATGCACAGTCACTGTTCCAAAAAATCTAAATATGCAAATATGTGGAGTTTGGATGGCAGCTTGGCTGGAGCATGCTGAATGTCAACTGCAGGCAGTTGATCAAGTTTTTTTTTTGCAGTGAGAGGAAGTGGACGATTGTTTCTTTTTGTTTACCAATAGGTCAAGGAGAATCTTGCCCATCTTGCTAGTTAAGCGGAAGATAAACTTGGCCTTCGCTTCTTGGAGTTGATGTTCAGATAGGGAAGGGATCCCGCGGAGAATTCATTGAAACCCTGGCGTGCCTGAGTTCTGTGGATTTTAACACAATCATGAGTGGAAAAAAGCAAAAAAGAAATAAAAAATGCCACTCACCATGGCATGAGTCCAATTCTGTACTGCTCCTAGAGTTAAGAGGATGTATTGGTTGGAGTCGCACGGGTCAAGGAATACTGGAAATTGTCAATCATACTTTTTAATGGGAAGGTAATTTTTGTACAACTTCTCCATGTACAAGTTGACTGAATCCTCGAAAAGGCCAGGAGAGACCTCGACGTTATCGGGGTCGTTGGAGGTCCCTTGGATTCTGCACCTGGACGTAGAGGCATTGTGAGCTGCCTCAACGCTTAAAAGATGATTTTGTGCCTTGGCTGCTGCTGTGGCTCAACTTTCTACAACCCCAGGGCTTTCCATTTTGAGCTGCAAACCATCAAACACTTCATCTTTACACAAAGCAGAAACTGAGTCAATCCAATGACTGAATGAGGACTCATTGGTGATAAGATACTTGGTGTCTTTGTTGAATTCGGGTAACAAGGGGATCAAAGGAGGTAAATGTGCATTCGATTGGCGGGACACCAGTTCTAGTTGCATCCCGGATGAGTGGACCGGCGCTAGCAAACTTATGGATTCAGAGGCCACTTTCTCTATGAAATCCTCATAAGTAACAGATCGAGCATCCAACACAATCTTGAAGGACTTTGGTGACGAGATTGCCTTCCAAATGGACTTCGTCTTGCTTTTTTTGGCATAGAATAGCTTGAACGTGGTCAAGCAAGATATTATTTGATTGATCTGTCAGCATCAAAAGCAAAAATTGTTAGCTCCAGATTATCAAAACATAAAGAATAAGAAAAAAAACCTCAGCTGTAACTTGAGTATTTGCTTGGCAATTACGAGGGCCTGAGTTTGGAGGAAGATCACATTGGAAGAGATCGACACCAAGTGCAGCCATCTCTAGTCAGTTGTATGGAATAATCAAAGTTAAATGATGTTTGTTCAAGTGGTCAACAGGAGATCGTGCAAATCTCTGATTGATTTTTTTTCAGTTGGGCAGAAACTAATTAAAGCAGTAAACCTTAAAATTAAATGGGGAAACCCCATAACTTCACAAGTTTTTAATTTATATTTGTCCAAGGTTCATGAGAAACACAATAAGCCACCCCACAAACTCCAGATTATTAAAAAAACCAATATCAAACAAATAAAGGGATACACATAAATCTTCCAATTATTGTTTTCAATGAAACTTGGACAAAGTTGAAAAATAAGATTCCCAAGTATGAGTTTTTTCTCCGTTTTTTTCAGTTCTGCATTCCTGCCTTAAATAATAATTAAATATTGTGCAATCATCCCTTGAGATCACGATCACAATCAGATATTGATTCATTTCCTTGACCACTCACATCCACAATCCAAGCCGCAACATGGCTTCTCTAGGAATAGATATACTCTCAAGGATCCGACCGACTCGCGCTGGTACCCCTGAAGATGACAATGAACCAGAAGAAATGGACAAAGAGTTCAAAGTTTGCTTTGCGTTTCCTATTCAATTATTGTGATTTGACACTAATGTGCTCTCTTTCCCTTTACAGTTGCATCAAAATATCTTTTGCTCTACAACCTTGAAGATTTTTTACTTGGAACAAAAAGGAAAAAGATGAGTTTGGCTTCAATTGATTCACAAAGACCTTCAAGATCGAATTCCATCTCGGCTCCACTTCTCACAGCAAATTTCAAGAGCTGGTGGCTTGAAGATGTAACTATCAATTCACCATTGCTGGCCTCTGATCCGGGACAGCATAACTCAACCTGGAGCCCTCCCAATTGAATGGAGTGTCTACCTCCTTCACTCACCTTCCTTACCCGAGTTCAGCAAAGATTCCAACTTTTTATTGACAATATAGACTCTTACACTCACTGGATGGAATCAGCAACTGGACTGGGCAAAGCATTTGTCAACTGCTGCTTGAAGCTAGCTACTGAAACCCTAGCGCAATCAGAAAAAAAGGCAGCAGCTACTGAGGTCCAGAACCACTTGATGAGTGCTGAGGCTGCACGCAATGCTTCTTCATCAAGGTGTAGGATCACAGATGCCTCAAACGACCCAACTCTTCAATTTGAGGATACTGTGAATGTACACATGGAATCACTCTACCAACGCACCAACCAAATGCAAAATACAGAAGGATTTCCCAGTTTTCCTTCACCCCACCAATCCTGATCAATACATTCTTTAACTGAAGGTGCAGTACAGATGTGGGCCTTAGCTTTGGTGAGCATGTTTTTGGTCCAGTATTGTCCTTTAAAAGATGGCTCACATGCATTATTA
>SMGU01002728.1:0-15607 GCA_004348175.1 Puccinia novopanici | reverse complement strand
GCCGTTGGTACGTAACAGCGTTTCTTGAAAGTTTCCTTTTGAAAAGAGAAAGGAGGTGCAAGCCCTTGTTATGGCACTCGGTCATCTTTGTGCTTGCTTCCCCGATGAACAAGTGGGGGACGATTTGGTGGACTGAAAGGAACCTTTTCCCATTCGACAGAGGCACATTCGGGGACAGGCGAACGCAGCAGAGACCAAGAGAAGTGGATCCGGCGAACTAGAAACAGTATATTATTACCCCATCCCCCATCACTCGAAAGGGCGGATTATAACCGCGTCACACGAAAACGATCCGCGAAAGAAAGAAGATGGCAACAGACAACGGGAGTGAGAGAACGGGCCGGAAGGCTGCGGAGGAAACGGACCCATCTCCGCCATCCCCCTTCCTGAAGGGCTGGCAGTCCGTCATCCCGGCCGATTATCCCTACCCCTTACCCACCCGTCCGAGGACCGCCCGCCAGACGCTCAAAAACAAGGCCTCCAAGCACAAACAGCCAGCCAACACCTCCGCTTCTCCCCAGTCTCATCGCGCGCCTCCAGAGCCTTCTGCACCATCCACCGATCCCAACACTTCCGTGGCGCACGACCAACCACCTCCTACCCCAACTTGTCCGCCCGAAACTTCTAGACCTAAGATCAGGAAGAAAACTGCCCTCGCTGCTCCGACCGCCCAACAACCCTCTTCTATGCTTGAAAAAAAGCCTGATAAAATATCCGCTCTCTTCATGCCCAAACCAAAAATTCCCCCACGCCATCCCATCCCTTCCTCTCAAATTGAGCCCCCTTTATTCTTTCCTCCAAGTCAGCCCGAGGATCAAAACGAGAATCATGTTGAAGATCTGTGCGTCTTTTCTCCTCTCCCCAAACATCTCCTTCCCAACCCCCGTGTTTTCAGAGAAAGCCCAGAAGCAAGGTGTTGATTCCAACTTTTTGTGTATGCGATTTTCGAGCGACAGATTTGCTGAGTGGGGTGCTGGTGCGCAAGAAGCCTTGGACGAAAGAGCAGGTGAGAAGAGCAAGCCGGAAGAGGCGGGGTTGAGAGAAGGGGAGGAGATTGGGGAGCTTTCGAAGCCACTCAAGCTCGACGGGAACCTGTTGGAGATAATAATCCGGAGTGTGATACTGAGGCTGAAGCTGCTAGATGATCGAAATGCGCACGATGCGAGGGTGGATACATTAGCGAGTTTCGAGAGGATGATGGTGAACTCACATCCGAAGAAAGCTACGACGTGCGAGAAGATGCTGGAGGAGTCGACGCAGAAGGTGATGCTGATCCAGCGCGAGTTCGGCCGGGTAACGGCACCCATCTCGGACGAGCTGCGCGCAGCGATCGAGCTTTCCGTCGCCAAACACCGCAAGATTCTCGCCTCCCCCACCGTCAATCCGAACGGCCTTTTCGCCGACAAGTGGTCCCCACAACCCGTCCAGTATCTCGACTCCATCCTCCCCGCCTCTTCTATCCACCCCTCTCGCTTGCAAGATCATCCCAACCCTGCTTCCATTGAGAACGAGCCGTGGGCCGACTCGTGGGGAGCAGCAGCACCTGTCGATCAAGCCGCCCCTCCTGCGCCAGCTACTGCCGCCGCAGCAAACCCCGAATCCGAATGTCCATGGGGGCCACCAGCCTCGGATGAACCTGCGCAGAAATCTGCCCCAGAATCTACGAACAATATTCCGAACAATTCTACTGGTTGGGGTGATGCTAACAGCCAGATTAATGCGCCGGGGGGAGAGGGAGGGGGATGGAATGCGAAAGCCGATCCCTCTGGATGGGGGAATACAGATGCTACTGCCGGCGGCTATGGTGCTTCTGCGTCTGGTTTCGATGCTCCACAGCAGGTATACATGTGGGTACGGAGCCTGATGGACTGACCTTTTGTCCCGAGACGGTCGTTTGCGATAACCTGTTTTTTTTAGGGAGATGGATAAGTGAATGGGAAGGATGAGATACTGCAGATGACGGCAAAGAGCCGGGGTTTGGAAGCAGGGAGACTCGCCTCGATCATTCCTGACATGGTGGTAGTGTGTTTGGATAACCTGGACGGGTTCGTTGGTGGTATCTGCTGCTGTTCTGTTCGATAGCCTGGCTTCCGGAGTCGGCGGCACACTGGTGGTGGTGGTGGCACGGGTACACCCCGGGTAGTACCCGCAGACTCAAGGGGCACCCGTTCTTTTCATTCCCTTGGTTGTGCGACACAGGAGGGCGTGAAAGAATCAAAGAAAATCATTAGAGCACCATGCCAAAAGTGACGTGATCGCGGTGGCTTTCGAGGCAGACGGGGAGGCTTTGGAGGACAGCCATTCGGGAACGGCGCTGAAGGCAATAATGGCGGCAACGGCGGCGGATGGGATGCCCCGAAGCCAGCGCCCATCAACCGACCCTCTGTCAACTACGACTCCATCGCCCCGGAGGTCCAGCATAATGGGAATGGCTGGAGATCTCCCAATGCCGCCATCGATCCAGCGCCTTCTGCGGCCGACTCGGCACTGCCAAAGCTTCCGGATGTCCCAGAGGTTACGGAGCATGGCGATACTCACTCAAAATTACATCGCGACCAGCCAAACGACCACGCACTACCACTAGATGGCCATGGGCCTTCCAATGTACCGCCCCAAGAGCTGCCGAATGGAAGCAAGACGTTCGAGGACTGGGATGGCGCCAGTAAGGCGGACGAGAGGACGCCGGTACTAGACTATGAAGGGAGGATGGCTGTCGACCCTCCGTCCGCAGAGCCCATCAAGCCCCGACCAACAGCAACAACAACAGCTCAAGAAACTTCGGCACCCGACGTCTCAATGAAGCCCGCCGAGAACGACGAATGGGCTGACTGTCCCTGGTAGCACCCTCTCCGCCGCCATTCAGCTTCTCGCTCTCTCTCCCGGTCAGTCTGGTGTCCTAGCTACCCAGAAATTCCTCCACTAACCGCTCATATCCCTGCTTCTTGTCGCTTTCTTCTACCTCCTTGTTAGGGAGCCCAGGTCTTGGAGCTGACTGAAATAAAAACTGAACACTGCGTAGTGTAAAAATACTTGTTTTTTTTTTTTTTTTTTAAAAAAAAAAAAAAAAAAAGGGTGAAAAAAAAAATATGAACGTCCACTTTATTTTGACATTTTGACTGACTTGTTTTTTCTTGGTTGGCTTAGTGCTAGTCAAACTCATGCTACAGACCAGTTCCATTTCCAAAATCAATGTCATAATGGTTAGCATAGCTCATACAGCCACCTTGCAGCTGAAGCTACGCTAACATGTAGCGTTAGCGTAGCTGATTCAAAAGCTACACTACTTGTTAGCGTAGCTTTTTTGACAACTAACACCGCTACAACACCGCTAACAAGAAATCTGGTTAGCGTTAGTTGTCTTTTTGGGAGGAAAACTAAAGCTACATTTCTTTTTTTTCAAAATCCTGTAGCATTAGTTGTCAAAATTTGGCGCTAACGGTAGCTTTAATGTAGCGTAGCTTAATAAGCTAACACTACGGGTAGCGTAGCTGGCCCACCGTTGGTATGAATATTAAGGATCTTTCATTGATATTCATAGAGGGTTATAGTTAGTGTATCACACTGTTTTCTGCTAACAGCTAACATATTTTTTTCTCGTATTTTGAAAACATAAATAATAAAACTAACAGAGAAATCCCAAAGAATGGGCACACTTAGGTTTAGCAGAAGAAAAACTAAATTTTATGTAGCATACAGTTGTGTATGGAGAGTTTCATCAGGCCCTTCCCACAAAATAAATTTGGGTATGTGGGTCTTTCCCCCAGTGGCCAATGTATGCACTTGTTTTTTGGACTTGAACAGTTGTTCAGATTTAAAAAATGTAAACTTGTTGAGTTTGGCCTATTAGTTTTTTTTTCAGTACTTTGGATATGGCTCTCAAAGTTCATACTACCCATAATTATGGTATTAGTATATGTATTAACATCCTCTTAGGCAAGCTAGGGCTCCCCCTGGCTCATACCACATATGTGGGCTTTATTTAACTAGAAAAGGTTAATTCAGATACATTTTTGCTATTATTTATGTGCAAAAAATCTAGTTTTTCTTTTCCAAAACTTTCAGGCAACAGACAAATCCAGGGAAGGTTTTTGACATCCACAACTGTTGCAGCTGGCAGACCAAGTGATCAGCCACTAGGCTAACACTTTTTGGTCAAAAAGTGTAGTTTTGTGTAGCAGCTCACTCCTGGTGACATAATCACCTTAGTTATCAGCTTGAATCCCTCTCAGTGTATGAAAAGTTACCCAACTAGGGAGAATTAAATTGCACTTTTACAAAGCAGCCTTCAACTTCTCCCATTCAGTTTATTTTTTATTTTGATGCTAAATCTTTTTTTTTTTTTTAAGATTGGTGTATCTCAAAACTAATTTTATATACATAACTACAGGTAAAATTTGTGCATGGAAGAAATTTCTAAAACTTTGCAAGAGTTTCTCTTGTGTTCAATAAAATAGCATGTTGCTTTCCTTTCCCTGTTTCACTCAATTTATTTTTCAATATTGTAATCCTGTTAAAACTTCTGCTGTGATTCTTTGTCAATCATGATTATATATTCTCAATATTTCATGTTGTTCCATTCATTTCCATCCTGTTTTAAATATCCTTCAGTTTTTAATCTACTGTTTTGCTTTTTTTTCATCTTCTTTCTCACACTCTACTGTCTCACTCACAATCCTACCATCCCACTCCACATCAACAGGATCTTCCTTCAAATTAACTCTAAAGCTCACTCTCATAGACTGAGCATACTTCTCTGTTTTCTTCTCAACTTCTCATTGACTTTGTTGAGTTTCTGGTAAGCCTTAAATGGCATCAACTCAACTTGGTGAGAATTCACCATTGGACTCACTTAGAACTCTCTCATCCTTTCTCTTGTTCTACATGCATGCTAATACTTTATTTTATCTCATTAAGTATCCTTTGTCCCTTCTCTTTCATTGCTTATCATTAGTTGTCTTGTTAACGTCTCTCTATAAATTTGTGGTAACTAGTAATTGTGTAACTATTCTCTTTTGATCTCTATCTTTCATTTATATTTCTAACTCCTTCTTGTTTTCAATCTAGCTTCCAGTCTTGGCAATAAATTCAAAATCTCATGAAAGCCTCTTCAAGTTCCATACAGAGATTGTATCCCTATCTTCTATCCCTTCAACCCTACTTATTCTCAAGTCAATCAATCAATAAAAACTAACTTTGATCTACCATGTCCTTTTATGACTTCATTCAGATTAAAATAAAGTACAGTTTTCTGTATCCCAAACTTTTTTTTATTGAAATTGATATGTTATGTTCCCAGGATATGTAGCCAGGTGTGACGGAAATGAATGTGAACAAGTAGGTTTTACCAAAAATGAACTTAGCCATAAGATTTTAATCCCTTGTAAGTGTAGGAGCAAAATTTACAATGTCCTTGGCATCTGCCTTTATCACCCTAAAAAATTGAGTAAAAAATCCAGGTGTACACACAGAAAGATGGGTATTTTCTGCAGCACAATTTTTGTTGGCACAATGTAAAAAGTAGGGTTTTTTCATGGAAAGGAAATCCAGGGTACATTAATTATTTCCCTAAAAAGGGAAACATAAATTGTTTCCTCTAGAAAAGCAGAATAATCTCACTTAAACTCAGGTTCTCCTCATAACTAATTCAAGGAGGGATGCCAGATTAGATCTGCTTTTCTAGTCTTAATGGAATATAACGAGAGATCTGATTATACCTGCCAGAGTATCCAGCCCACTATCCCTATCCTTCAATCTTACGTAACTCTGTGAGTTTAGTGCATCAGCATCAGTGGATAGTAACATGTAAGAGGAGATGTGCACCTGAGAGACTCTCTAAGCCAATGAAGGGGGAAATTGACAACCCATATATTGGTCATCCCAAGACAGACATAATGGAAAGGGATACCCAATCAAATAGAAACAACATATCAAAAGAGCCACTCAACATTTCCTGTTATGGCTGTGAGAATATTCAAGCAAGCAAGCAGGATTCACAGCCCCACCTTTTAATGTGTCCATAGTCATACCTCCTTATCTTATAGCTCTCAATACCAAAAAGCTATTATGTATGCACAAAATGAGCTTTCAGGACTTATCATAGACACAGCACACCAGTTGCCTTCTTGTGCGTCTGCACTCTTTGTGATTTTCAATGAGCCCAATTCTTCTGTGGTGGGTTGGGGAAAAAAAATGACTGTTTAGTCAGAAATTTCAGATTTACCTCAAGCAAAAAAGAAAAGAAAGTAAAAACTTCAGCTGCGGAGTGAATGCCGACTTCTTCCTGCAGGCTGATTTTTCGCCTGAAGAAGCCAATTGCGCAATCCGAGCTTCCACGTTTTTGTTTTTGGTGAAAATGTGTGTAGATCTATCTGCACCACTGTCAGGTTGGACACGTGATTCTAGCTGCCAAAAGCGATCTACATTGAACAAGCTCAAAGCGAAGCTGATCAGGAAGGGCAAAAGAGCTATCATTACACTGGCTCATCTTCCCCATCATGCCTCAACCCCTACACCACGGGAGTTAAGAAATGTTACCTGTTGCTATAAAAACTATACTTGTTTTTTTTTTTTTTTTTGGAAGGGGAAGAATTCAAGAGGATTAACTCGCATATATTCTATCTGCTGGTGCTGATCAGGTTGTTCCGTATAGGACAGAGGGAGGGAGTTTGAGGATGGATGATGGTAAGCTGCACCCAATCGGTGACAGGCTTGAATGAAGAAGCAGCTGAAATCCATGATCAGCCGATCTCGTCATGAGTCTTATCGAGGCCGGCCCCCGGGCGAAGAAGCTTCATGTTGTATTTTCCCTCGGGAGGACTTCTGGTCCATCAAATAATTAGTGAATTTTATCGTCATCGTTCATATAGTCGGGGCTTGGCGTGTCTTATTTGCTCAATGATTCGGACTGATCCTTACGTCAAAGCAGTCAACAAACGAGATATTCCTGCAACCACAATATCAAGCTGTACAAAAATCTGTCTGCGACTGCGAGTCGCGACTTTCGAAACCCCCAGCCATTCAAACGATGCTCCCGTGATTCCCCCCATCCGATCCCGATGCCGTGACCGAGTTCCTCCCTCCTCAGCTGACCGCTGTCATAGATGGATCTTACACTCGATAGTAGCATGTTAGTAGATTATGTTTCTACTGGAGCTCTCAAATACTCCTCCTCCTCCCTGGGATGTCGGTGAATCTTGTTCCCCACCCCATTTTTTCTCACCGACATCCCAGGTAAGCCCATTCTCTTCTCACTTCTCATTTCTTATGCTTGTACCGTGAGATTGTTATCTTTGCTTTTTTTGTTTGATCGTCTTTCTTTCTTTTATTTTCTTTGTTTCACTCTTCTTCTCTTTTTCTTTATCCCTACGTTTGATGTCACTGAAATCTACCTCATTTTTTCACACCGACCTCGCAGGGCGTACGTTTAACCACAACGAGCGAGTAATTGATCAAGCAGTCTTTCCTACCGATCAACCAACCAACAACAACAACAACCACTTCCCTACTGCCAGCGGGTGCGACCAGGTCGATCTGTGTCCAGATTATTCGGTTAGAGTCAAGTGAAAATTTTTACAGCGACTGGAAGACTATTAGTGCTGTATGTCCGCGTGGCCTTTTTCCTTCTTCCACACCTCCCAGAACTACTAGTGCTTGTATCTGTGAGATTTCATCTCGATCACCTCGACAACGCAGGGGGGGGCCCTTGTACCAACCCGCAAGTCAATATTTAAATATTTATTATTTTGTTGTGCATATTTATTATCTGTTCCAGCTTCAGTAGCAGCAGAGTCCAGACTGCCAGAGCGCGACTTGAAAATTGGATCGGTCGATTCTCACCAGCACCGCCTCCATCTGCCTGAATGGTCAACAGCAACCTCGTAAGTTTTTGACTTTCAACATTCCACGCACACTCCCTCTCATCAATCATCCCATCGACATGCCTGGACCCTTTTTGCTCTATATCCCCCCCTCCTCTCTCTTCTCTCATTCACCCTTGATCGTCGAGGGTAATCAATTTTCCTCACAAATAACTACTACTGCGTATCCCCCCCAATCGACCCTGGGTCTCGAAGGGAAACCTTACCAAGTTCGATTGAACGTGTCTGCCCGGTTTGTGCGGGAGTACTTGATATATACACTTTTGTTGACAGCACTCCTCGGTTGGGTTGACAACTCCAAGAC
Organism: Puccinia novopanici; assembly: GCA_004348175.1. NCBI lineage: Eukaryota > Fungi > Basidiomycota > Pucciniomycetes > Pucciniales > Pucciniaceae > Puccinia > Puccinia novopanici. The sequence goes on along the minus strand of SMGU01002728.1, from coordinate 7,426 downwards.
CAACATCTTTGGCCCTGCCATTTTTCAAGAGTTCAAGACTCAAACACCAAGCTCTACCGGTATACTCGATATGTGATGACATACAAGCTATGTAGCACGACATGGCTTGGCATGGTATCACCTCGGGATTAAAGTATTATTTGAGTACAAACACGTCCACACTGCAAATGTTTGAGGACCCATATTTCTGCTCAGTCCCGCTTCCCAGCACACCAGCGTTAAGTTCATACGAGCAGGAACGTGTGCACAACAAGCTTAACAGAGCCAGAATAGCTTGCCAAACCTTAAAAGGGAATACCGGCACTGCTTACCTAATCTCGGATCCCCGTCTGATCCCCACCAGCATTTGAAGAAGAGATTGCTTGCAAAGTCACTGGCACTTTATTGGCAGCCTTACGACATAATAATACCACCGAGCACAACTTTATAACCCTATTCTTTCCGATCGCTCAAAGCACTTATTATTTAAATCCAACCCAAGAAAGCTGCTCAAGCATCCTGCTCATTTGATCTCGAGGTCGCACTAGACACCGGCACCCTGACTTGACAACGTGAGCTCTCCACATAGGCTCTAGGTATTAACTGCTCTCCTGCTGAGCCGAAGACGCTTGGAGTTTACGTAATAAATAAATATATCAACGCACTCATCTTATCATTGCCAAGCCAGATGACGGCCATCCCTTGACTGCCTTTTAAGTCCATGCATCCTACGCTGCCTGCGTTCAGTGTTCACCGCATCTGATTCCTTTTCAGGCTCATCTCCAGTTCAGCTTGTTGTGCCTCGGTGTTTCTTTTTTTTGCCTTTTTTCTTTTTTCTTTTTTCTTTGGCCCGCTGGTTGTTGTGAGCTTGTTAATCTTCACCTCGGCTTGGTCTCCCCTTCGCTCGGTCTCCTCATCGACGCGCAAGCAACCAACAAGCCTGCTGTATTATTAACCTGCTACAGCCCAACCCAACCCAATTCAACACTCTGACTTGAATCCATTCTATTTATATTTATGTATTAGGAATAACAAACACTCGCATATTCTACTGGTGTACTAACTAACCTGCTTCTCTTTTGGCTTCTCCCATCTAAAGACCCTCTTGCCTCCCGATACGCTTTTGCCTCACATGACCGCTACTGTCCAGTCACCCGTGCCCCACAATTCGCAGTCTCCGCCTTCAAGTACCAGCGGCAAACATTCAGCTTACCTCTCATCACCTCTTGGCACTCAGGCTACCACCCCTCGAACACTCTCAATCCGTTTCGCTCCTCTCCCCGACCCGCGTGCTAGTAGGGCCAATTTTCCCGGGGGCTGTGGCGGCTCTGACGTTTGGTGGTCAAGAGAAGAAAAGCCAGATGGAACTTGGGGCGATTATCGGTTAATCGTCCGGAGACCAAATGGCGAAATCGTCGCAATCGATGACCTCGCCGTCGGCTCACCTGAACGTACCCAAGCACTGGAAATCTATCGACAGCAGCAAACCAAGTTAGCTCAGCCACAAACCTCTCCCACCAACAACTATCTTACCGCCTCAGATCATCACAATCAATCCAATCAAAACATTAATAAATCTCAGCCACCCTTGTTAAAGCTCCCGGATCAGACCTCATCTCAAACCGAAAGCCGATTTGCAAAACTCCTCCCCCCACTCATCACGCAGACCTCAAATCCAACCAGCACAATCCCATCCCTGACACCTACAGCGTCAAGTGGCCCATCCCTTGCTCTAACCTTAACTCGGACAACCTCACGCGAGTCAACCTACTCGAACCAATCTACTGGATCCAGCTACAGAGCCAGCATAAACTCCTCGCTGACTAGAAAATTCATCGAGGCCATGAAGAAACCACTTGTCAGGCATTCTCACCGGTTAACCCCCACGAACAGTCTTCCAATCGATTGTGATGGGTTAGGAGACCCCCAACGCGGTTACCCCCTGTGCAAGAGTCGTTCGGACGAGCCAACCCCTAGTGGTAGTCTGCGCAAAGGTTTCAACTTCTTGAAAAAACATCCCAGCGCTCAACTTCTCCGTAGAACTCGCTCTAAAGATGAAGCCTCGTCGATCGATCCAAGTCAGATTCATTTCGACGAACCACCAACCCGCCGCAGATCTAACTACCCGCCCGTCGCACAGCGTAAGGCTCACATCGGAGGTGGTCGAGGTGGCGCAGGAAGGATGGCGTTGGCCGAAGAGCCAGACTTTGTCGAATGGAAACCGGCAGCCGCCGCAGCATCACCTGGCTCTGCCATCTCCCATCGGCAAGCTGCTGGAACGGGCGATGACGATGGAAGTGGGATGGCCTGGCTTCGCAAACGGAAGAAAGAGCGGGAGGAACGTGCTCAGCGAGAGGAGGAAGAACGTCTGAGAGGTTTACGCAGTTCATCGGCAATGATCACATCCACCCCTAATGCTCAGTCCCAGGAAGTCGTAAATGGGGTAGCTGCAGACCTCCCAACCGGTTGCGATAATCTTACCTCGATATTTCCTATTGGGGAAGAAGACAACCTGGATGAAGACCGTGCCTCTACCTCTAGTTCAATATCTCGATCCTCCCTCCTCTCTCGTGATGGCCCCCAACGCTCTGCAGGTACCCGGACATCAACAAGCTCCACTACAGAAAGCTCCAAGCAATCCACTGCGGACGATGAAGACTTGAACGAGGAAGAGCTGAGGGAGGAAGAAAGACTCAAGCTCTTGGCTTTGACTCAATCACCCTTTGTTCGAGGTGCTACTGAGGTTTACCGAGAGTCAGTCACCGTACATATTTCTTTCCATATATTGAAACAAGTCACTGATTTCCGCTTGCTTGCATGACCTACCAGTCGTGAACATCATCAACTTGCGAAGAAGTCCACGGAAATCACACGACCTATCAATGAATGATGAAAGCTCGGTTCCCTCCCATATCAAACCCAGTAGGATCATTTCAGGGTTTCATGTCTTGACTCTCCTCCCCTCTCATACGCTCTGTATTATTTACAAGATCACCGCTCAGTTTATCCCATTCCTCCATCCAATCTTAATCACCAGTCCCGTTGTTGCATCATTGTTTTTTGTTTTAGCTTTTTTTTTCCTCATTTCACAACCTTTTGACTATCTCTTAATTATATTCTCGTCATTTCTCATATTTCTTGTACTTCTTCTGCTTCTCTTCACTCCCTCACTCCCTGTTGGTCTGCTACTTTATATATAAATATTAAATCTCCCTCTCACGTTGGAAACAACATCAGTGAGTCGCGCGAGAGCCATACTACTCATACACACCAACACACATATATCTACGTATGAGATCCAATTGCATGCCTATTTTTATTATCTTTGTTCACCTTTCCTGTTTGATCGTTTGTCTTTCTTGCGCGAGCGCGCGCATTTTCATTACTGTCTTTCCCACCTCACAGATTGTCTTAGTCCAGGACCTTGCCTTGTCGTCCATTTTCTTTTCTCACGTGAATATTATATACATATTATATACCTATATGTTGTGTCCACCTCACTTTTTTTTATCCACTGATTGTGTCTTGGTTGACTTGGGTCTGTTGTGTAATTCAATCCCAAGACAAGTCTGCTCATCCCTTTTGTTCACGTCTGCATTGCGTATCTCATGGTCATTGGTTTAGGATTATGGTCATATTTATCTGAATTGTATTGTTTACTTAGATATCCTCAAGATAACAAAAAACAGACATGAGTTGTCAGTTAAAAATAAAAAATGTGTCACACTTACTTTTTTTCCAATATCAGTTGTTATTTGCAAAATTATCCAGTTCTGCTTTACTATTTAACCTTAGGATGGCCAGGGGCTGAGCCTATGTATTCATTCAAGTACCTCTTACATTTTCTGCAATATGTATATGACTGTGACAGGCTGTTGAGAAGTTGTTGGATGGGATGAATGATTGATATTAATAAAAAAAAATTTCATGTTTGCATGAAGTAGGAAATTGTCTGCATGTCTGCACAAAATTCAAACAAGATTGTTATTAGTTTGTGGGACTTACAAAAGAGAGTGTGTGTCATGAGAATAGGTGATCACTTGTATGAGTTTTAGCAGTCCAGGAGTAGATGACTCCTCTGGACTGTCCCTGAAGAGCCAGAAATGCAGCCTGTAATTCCAACTGCCACCATGCCAACAAGCCTTTTGTATGACACTCTTAAGGCAGCTACAGAGTCAAAGTTATGTCCTCCAGTCTGCATTTTATTTTGTCTTGTGAAGAGCTGTGTACTGGCCAAAATCCAGGCAAATAGTCATTTCGAGTCAACTTTGAAACAAGAAACCCTTAATGTTCTGTGCAGGGAAACTTACAAAAATCCAGCCAAGTTGTGTGCACTAAACTTTTCCTAATCCCTCTTAGACATGCAGACCAGCAAAAACGGGTTTTTTTTTCTTGTTCTTTCGGCTATAGTCACTGAATAATGCAGTTTTATAAAGAAATCATCAAACATGTACCCCATTTTATTTTTGAATGGTGGCTCAAGAGTCAAACAGGACAGCTTGATTTGAAAACATTATGAAGAGAATTTTAAGTGGATGAAGAGGTATCTTGATGCAAGATGATCATCTTGAGTTCTTGTTGTTGGGTGGGGTGTTTGAATTCTGAATGAGATATTTCTTCCACTAGATGCACTGTTTGAATGAACCACTTGAAGAGGCCAGCTCAATGAATACTCAGACTAGTCATTTCAACCTCTTGTTGGAAACAAGACATTCAACAAAGACATCTGATGATGTAAAATCCAAGAAGAACTACTCCAAACAGAAATTTTGACCTCCTTTCAACTGAGAGGAGGCCAGACCAGCTGGTCTGTGGCTTCATCAGACTGGTCCCTCCATATAAGCTTTTCTGGGAGTGATACAGCTGATGAGAATATTAATTGGAGCACACTCTTAGTGCAGAAGATTCATTTGTCTTTTTTGTCCTATTGTTTTATATTTTAAGTGGGAGGTTTCTTTTCCCTTTGATATGTATTCATCAACCTCCTTATTGCTTGATGTACAGGGCTTGCACCAAATATTGCCAACAGGACAAATAAAAAATCTATTTGGATTTTTTTGGAGGTTTATTGTTGGCATTATTTCCAAGAATAAGCTAGAGGCATCTAAGGTTGAATTCAGAAAAGGTCTGGAAGGTTGACCTAGGTAGCTCAACCCAAGAGGCTCAAGTGTCTTTTTATTGAGAATTATTGAGATGGAAAAGTGTCAATGATGGGAATATTCTGGTCAAAAAAAAAAAAAAAAACTGATGATTTGATTTATTCAATAATAAACCCAATTGAAATAATTTAACTAACCACTGTATTCAAAATGAAGGTTTGGGTAACTGACATGTTCAAAAGAAGAAAGAAGGTCACACTGATAGTCTGCTGTTGGAATAAATACAGAATCTTACCTGTGAGTTCTGTGAGTCACAGGCAAGATTCTAGCATGTATTCCAACAGCAGGCTTTAGATATTGTAATCAATACACAGATACTGCAACTCATTTGATATGATTATATAAGGAAACTTCATGATTGAGAAACTTCAGCAGAATTTCATCACAAAATTGACAAATTGCTTATATGCATGGGCCCATTGAAAGCCTGATTTTAAAAAAAAACCTCAGTCCAATTCTTGGATGAAAAATCCTCTAGTCCCACATCCTTTTGTTCACTTGTCATTCTTCATGAGTAATGTCATCACTCTTTTTTACTAAACTCATCACCCTTGATCAATAAACTCCCCTTGTTTCATCCACAAACTATTTGAATTAACTCATATGTATCCACCCTAAACTCTTTTTAATACTCACTCTCATCCACAAAAAGTAATCTGCAATAAAAAATTTCTATCTACACCATATCTATCACCAGGGGAGTTTTCTTGGAACTTGTATAGCAAGTGCCCGTGGAATTCCCATGGTGAATCCTCTTTTATGACAACAGTAAATTAATTATTATCTTGATACACTCTTACTATTAATTGATTAACCCTAGCTATCCAAAATTGAGGAATTTTTAGTGTTATAAACCCTCAATCAGATTTTCCTTTGAGCTGATGCTTCCATGGAATGTGTTTGTAATTTTTTGCCTTTGTACATACTTATTTATTGGCAGGGAGACTCTAAGAGTGATAATCATGCCTCGTATTAAACCCACCCCTAATTATTTTTATTCTTTTAGATTAAAGGCATTTTCAAATCATGCAACATATCAGCTAAGAGGATAAAATGGTTTACCAGATCTTCTCAGCAAGAGGTTGAACCAGTTGAAACTAAACTTTCGATGATTCTCTTGACGATTTTTTGTTTGTTTGTTTGAATTTATGACACTAAAACAAAACATTCTTCCCACCTTTCTGTTCCTCAAAACCTTGTACTTACTTTCAGTCGGGTTTTCAGCTGAAATGTCTTGTGAGATGAGTTTTGGGATGGTTCCTGTACTCGGTTAATTGTGTGCTTGGGTGATATATATATAAATATACTTTCTCATGAGGGCTACATATTTAATATGTGGACTTGGTCGGTGAGCTGTTGGGGCTGGTCCCGGCCGTCCCGCTGTAAGATCACATTTGGTTCTGTTTATGTGTGAATGTTTCAGTTTATGGTCTTTTGGCTGTATGCATTGTACAGGTTCTTCCCACACCCGATCGGGGGCTGACTCGGCCCGAGGGTTGAATTCCGCTCATTTCCGCAGTCCCCGTGTGACCTTAAACCCACCGTACCGCACTGACCTCTTCAGCTCAACCCGACTTCCGTTGTTGACCATCGTACTCACTACTAAACACACACTACAACTACTGCCACTCTCTCTTTGAGACCACAACTGTCTCATCACTATCGTTTCACAAACACTCAGTAATACTCCACAGTAACGGACTCACCCTCCAGCTTGACATGGCTTTCTCCACCGTCTTGCTTTCCCTCGCCATCCTGTTGACCCAACTTCAATTCGGCTCGTCAGCACAACTCAGCCCTCTCCAACGCCTCACCAAGCGAGGTCATACCCACCCACTCCAGAAACGTGGCGATGGCACCTTCTCCGGTCGCGCTACGTTCTACGATCCTGGTTTAGGCGCTTGTGGAAATACCAACGGCCCCGATGACTATATCGTCGCCCTCAACCAAGAACAGTACGAAGCCAACAAGTGGTGCGGCAAGAAGATCAAAATCACCTCGGGTGGCAAGTCAACCTATGCCACCATCCAAGACGAATGTCCTGGCTGTCCCATGGTTAGCTTCACGATCCCTCCCGAGAGACCTATTGTCACTGATCCTGTTTTTACCCTCCATCCCCAGGGCGGACTGGACATGACTCCATCCTTGTTCGAGTTTTTTGCCTCCAAGGACGCCGGTGTATTTTACATGGTAAGTCTCAACGTTATATATGTATTCACATCCTGAGGCTGACTCTTATTCCTACAGAAATGGTCTCTTGCAGATGGTAGCTCCGATGACCCAGCCCC
>SMGU01002727.1:0-13823 GCA_004348175.1 Puccinia novopanici | reverse complement strand
TTTTTTTATAAATTAGTTGTACTATGTTAGAGAGATTCCTTCTGCATGGTGAAATCTTGATCTCACCTCTTAAAACTTTTTGTATTGTGATCTTAAGAAACAAATCTTTATTATCCACATGTTCACAAAACTACACTGATCATGTTCCATCCTCACTACATTAACTAGTCTGCCTCCAGTTCCCAGCTTGTCTCCAATCCCCATAGTGTGCCTGAATTCAACACCTAAACCCTTGATCTCACACTTGGCTGATGCTGCAAAAAGGTAATTGGGTCAGCAAGCATCAAATGGCAGGGTTTCCAGCCAAAGCTTATCAGCTCACCATAAATAAACCTTCTTTAAACTTTCCTGATCCACATTAAAATCAGCAATTTTAATGGAAAATCAGAAGTTCATGAACTTCCCTAATGCACATAACAGGTTTGGCTTCAGAAGGAAGCTCCATTTGGCTGGACTGGCCTCTATTAGATTTTTGAACAATCACCTCTCATTATTATGGATTCTCACACTCAAGTGATACTACCCATAGGATGGAAAATGTGGTTCATGAACTGCACTTTGGACATCTTTGCTTAAAATATAAGAAGAAAGATGGGTCAGGAAGCAATGAATGGTGGGCAGTTATGGCCAAGGTAAATCATGCCTGCATCTTACTTAAAAGTTGTGGACATAGCTGAACGTCAAAAGCTTTGAGGCAAAATTAGCAGTTGATGAACTTCCCTAATGGCTCAATTCAGAATAGATTGAGGCAGAGTTGAGTTAATGACAAATTTGGCCATGATTAGCACCACCATCATAAAAACTATTTTGAATAACAACAAAACTCCTCAACATTCTACATCCAGATTTCTGTTCAGGAGAGTTGGAATATCCCTTTCATCAAAATTTTTATTGGATTGAATCTGTTGGTTCTAATTTAGTACCATAATACACTGACAGAATTATTGATTCCATCAGGTTCAAAAATACAGAATAACATCTCATGGAGAAATCTAAAACTTTATGAGAAAAAACTGACATCAAATCTTCCATAAATAGCATTATATCTAAATAAATGTTGCTCAGCCTTTTTCAAAAATTTATTTCAGTGTTGTTCAGTGATTACAAGGTAAAGAAGGTGATTAAATATTTAATTGAACATTTCAAATGGTTTTATTTACTATTTTCAAGCTCATATATTGTGTAACAAGAATGTTAAAACAGATTCAATTATTAACTCTGTGGAGGGTCTTAGTTCCTCTCTTGCTCATGATTTGTTTATTTTTTCATCAACATGGTTTGTGCACATATGCACCAGAATATTTCATCCATATTGGTGTTTTTCTTCTTCTTCTTCTTCTTCTTTTTTTTTTTTTTGGTTTGAGGTGAAATGATTGAGCAGTGGCCATTTCCATTTCTCCCCTACAATTTTGTAGGAATTGTAGGTGCAACTGCATGTCCAAATAAATCATGTGTAACTAAATTTCCAGTTTATAACTAGTTTTCAGACCTGCCAAGACACCTAAAAAAAGTGTCACACCATAATTTCACAGCTGCATGTCTACCAATATGCCTCCATGCCAGCTGGTGAGGCCATAACCATGAGCAACATGATGGGCAGCCAAAACAGGAACTTACATGCCCATTGCTATGCTCTGAAAGGTTGGAAATAGGAGCTAAAGGCACAATGTTGAGTGTATGGGGGAAGGAATGCAATGGCCTGTTGGCCATAGGTATTTATGGGCAGTGGGGACTTTTTGAATAAAATTGATTTTTACAGTGTAGATTGGTAAGAGTGGGTACAAGATGATGAATGCATGTCACAAGATGGGACCTTACAACAAGTTTTCTTAACTGAAAGGAAGTCCACATCAAGGGTGAGAGTATGGATGATTCTTGGACGACCAGCCTTTTTGCTGGATATGGCTGCTCATCTCCCGAAATAAAGAATCTGTGATAATGATGTTTTGATTACACAGACAGAGGACAACACACTGAGAGAGAAAAACATCAGATGAAGAATCAAGAGAGAGAAACAGAAGAGAGAGAATAGATAACCAACATGAAGTCATGAAGGCTCAGATGGAGATTGATTAAGATGGGGAAAGACAAGGACTGAGAGAGATATGGTTAGTGAGAAGAAAGAGGAATAAAGGTTCAAATCAGATTCTGACCCAAAATAATAAGGAATGATTGATGGTGAGGAAGTGAGGAGTTTTGATGAGTTGAGTTGAGAGGAGAGTGGTTCAAGGATCTTGAGGTGTGAGCGGTGAGTGATGTGGAATGAGTGATTGATTGGAAACAGGTTGAACAGAGAGTGGTAAGGCAAGAGGAGAAAGGTGGAATGGGGGAATGAGGAGAATGAGGGAAATGTAACAGAGCAGTTATGAGTGAAGATTGAGAGAGCACAGAATTCCTACACAAAACAGTATTGTGGGTGGGGAGATTCACAATATTTTTTCTGCTGCTGGGCACAACCTACCTTTGTGGGTGGGTTTTTGTAGGTGCAACCCACCTGGGAAGAATTTTTCAAAATGTGAACCATGACTCACCCCTGCAGGCCAGGTTTTGAAGTTGTGACCCACCCTGGTTTTGCTGGGACACCAGGGTTGGTTGCACCTTCAATTCAGGTGGGTCACATGTCAAAGACTCCCCCAAAAAAAATAAAGAAAAGGTTAGGCAGGTATCAGCATGCTTTATAAATGGATTCACAAAATCCATTTATTACAGATACCAGAATTGAATAAGTGCATTCCTGTACACTTGGGAAAGGAGAAGCTCAACAAAAAATTAGCCACTTTCATATGTGAAATGCATAACCTGCTTAAAAGTGCAGCATCACTTACCAAAGTAATATTTTTTACATCCAAAGAATCAACAAAGGTCCATTGCTGATGATTTATCTTGTTCAGTAGGATAACTTTGGGGCCATCTAGTTTGAGCTAACTGTTGAGATTATTGATTTATCTTCCTACAAATTATACTTCTCTTTGATGGTCATAGGATAAATGTTTGAATATACAGAAAGAAAAAGTAAAGCAGGTGTTTGGTGGGGAAGCCATCCCGGCATAGTTTTGCTGCCTCAAACTTGCAATCCACAGCGGCCCAAGAATGAAGTCCAGTTGACAAAAGCTGTACTACCAATATAAGTATATATGACATGGATCAGTGAAGTGAAACAGAGCTTTTGTTGTGGCTATTTCTAGATATACAATTAATGCAAGAAATTAGGTACGTGTTCCTTTGTACTGAATCTGGACATAGAATCAATCACGGGGAAGATGGAGATCATAAGAACAGTCTCTCGAATGGGCCAAAAAAAGAGAAACAGGCAAGTAGCCTGTTTGGACCGGACGCGTGGGGAGTGTGCGATTTTACTCGGCAACAAATAGGGATGACTTCCCAAACCCGGTCCCACAACATAGGGCAACCACGCCGATCTTCTTTCCGGTGCGACGCAGCTCGTGGATCAATGAACTAACCAACCTTCCGCCAGTTGCGCCAACTGTGAGTTCGAGAAGAGTCATGGTGAGGTTTGATATTCTGAGCCATCGATTTTTTTTTAAAAAAAATCACACAAATCGGTTGTTGACTCACGTGGATGGCCAATGGCGATTGCTCCACCCTTAGGGTTCACTTTGGCCATGTCGAGCTTGAGGTGTTCGATGGTCATCAAGGCTTGAGAAGCGAAGGCTGGATAGGGCAGGTGAACGGAGGTGAAGAAGAAAATGTAAATATGTTTCAGTTTGGCAAGTGGTTTTCGTGAGAGCAGTAAAAAGAAATATTTATTGCCTTCATTGAGTTCGAATAAATCAACATCGCCGATTTCAAGGCCGAAGCGCTTGAGGAGTACAGGGGTTGAGAAGGCCGGACCGACGCCCATGATGCGTGGAGGCACTCCGACGACATTGCTCCCGACGAATTTGGCGAGAGGTTGTAAGCCAAGTTGCTCGGCCAAGGACCTTCGCATCAAAGTGATGGCCGAGGCGCCGTCGCTGATTTGGGAGGAATTACCAGCGGTACTCCGACCGTCTGGCTTGAAGGCCGGCTTGAGACTGCCGAGTTTCTCGAGCGTGAGTCCGGGACGAATTCCCTCGTCCTTCGAGACTCTCTTCTTGATCCTCGAGCCGTTCTCGGTCATGTAGTCCACCTCGATTGGCACAATTTCATCCTCAAAGAGGCCGCCTTCCGCGGCGGCGGATGCCTTGAGATGGCTGGATAAGGAAAACTGGTCTTGAGCAACTCGGCCGATGTCGTACTTTTCGGCGACCGCCTCGCTGGTCAGGCCCATCGGGAGGAGACAGTCACGAGCGTCTTGTGTTGGGCTTTCGCGAAGAGCGGAGGACAGATCGGTGGGTATGGCTCGACTGCCATAGTTGCGGGTCATCGATTCCGTCCCAGCCGCGATCCCACACTCGATCGCGCCCGAGTCGATCGTGGCCGCCACATCGGTCAAGGCTTGGAGGGAAGAGGAGCATTGCCGATTGACGGTGCGGAAGGTGGTCTGGTACGGAAAGCTGTGCCATGTGATGGAACGAAGTATATTCAGACAAGTACCAAGCTGTCGCATGCAGTCTGGACAGAGACAAATAATTATACCCAGCATGGAGCGCCGCAAGCCGCCCGCTCTTGGCTCCCCCGAGCTCCATCAAGACCGTGCCGACGGCGATGTCCTGGACGTGGCCAGCTCGGACGCCCATGCCTTCCAGACGCCGTCGACTGGCATCCAGCACGTGTGCCAGCAGCTCCTCGGGATAGCTGTCCTTGTACCACCCTTTCCCCGCCCGTCCGATCGCCGTTCTCAAGGCCGTAATAACCACAACATCCGACGCTCTCTTCTGCGTGATTGCCGTGAGGCCCTGGCGTGCTAACGACATCTTTCTTCCTGCGCTGTCCTTGCCGTGCTCGTTCTGTAGGTTGGAGCGAGCTTTGTTTGCTTAGAGGTATGTGCAAGCACATTCCCCCAGCTGACACAAATAAATACAAAGAGATGCACAAGATTGTCAGCTGCGAATAACCTGCTTCGCCGTGCTGTCCTCGTGAACTTTCAAGTAGCTCTCGCCTCACGAGAGCTACAAACAGGGAGCTGTGTCAAGCTACCAGTCCATCTATCCAGATATGAGCCTCTCTCTCCGCCAGGAGCCTTGACCACAACCACGAGACCTTAGGGTTGTGATATGTTATTCCCTCTCCCCCAGACATGCATCAGAGCAGTCAAGCACGGTGAGAATCATGAGAATCCCAGATTCTGATGGCCTTGCGAATCTGTGCGGGAAAATACTAAAATATCCTTCCGTACTCTTACTTGCTGACCTACCTTTTCTTCTTTTCGGCCTGTATTCATCAGACTCGGTTTTTTTAGCTGTTGATCTCGAAGCTAAAAGATGGAGAGATCACGGGGAAAAAGATGTATTTGATTACTCGAGTTTGACGTTGAGCTAATTTACAGTAATAGAGTCAAACCCGAAAAGAAAGATCAGGAAACAACGTGTTTAGGGGATGGTTGTGGTGGTTGGGGGGTTAGAGAGGAAGAAGCTCGTCTGTTCCGATGTTATTCATCGGATCCTCGTGGCCCAGATCCCGATTCATGCGATATGCCTGTCAAAGAAAAAAAGTTGGGGATGATTAAGGTCGGGTTTGTCAGCAAATTCGTTGAGATGAGATACCACATGACAACAACAAGCCAGGGTGGGTGTGAGACGTACTTCGAGCTGCTCTTCGGTGATCCCGAAATCGCCACCGTCTTGAGCGTTGTACAAGAGCTCCTCATCGCCTTCCATTTTCTTTCTGCGCCTCTCCTCCTGGATGGCCTTGTTGAGTTTCTCCTGATCAAGCTGGCCGACGTCACCGCGACCGTCCAAGCGCTTCCTACCTTCCCGCTCGCGCTCGCGGTCCTCGCGAGCCAGTTCAGCCTCAGCGGCGCGTTTCTTGCCTTTGGTGTCCCCAATGGGCGCGGCAGCGGCCTCAGCGGCTTTCCGCTTGATGTTCTCTTCGATCTGCTGGATCAAACTCATACTTGTCCCACTGCCACTCCCATCTGCGCCCGCGTTTGATGTGCCTAGTGCTCGAGTCCCGGTCGCGTTCACTTGGTCGTTCGCAGCCTCGATCCCCGCCTTGCCTGTACAGTAGGACTGTTTCGTCGTCGAGTGACAGCAAGCAAAACCCCAGATCATCTTCGTGGTGTCATACCATGAACCCCAAACAGAGTCGTGGTTGCCGGGATACACTGAAATCGAATAATTATTAAGATGTCGGATCAACGATATGAAAGAAGTGACAAAAAAAAATCCACTGACCATCCTCGTCATATTTAGACTTGGCTTTCGCTCTTTCTTGCCCTTTAACAATCACACCCGTTCGAGAATACTCAACGTAGCTCTCGGTTTGCCCACTGAGGAGTTCTATTGGTACGCGCTCCAAATGTTCTTCACCACCGTAGCGTTCCAGGATGCCCACTTTGCTCGTCTCTTTCAATTTCTCCTTCTTCTTTAAGAATTCCTGGTGTAGCAGTTCACCCTGGGTTGGGTTGGCATTGATGTGGACGTCGTTTCCTCGTTGTTCTGATTGCCATGCAAACAGTTGTAGCTTCTGGACTTCGGATGCACCCCCTGATGCTCGATGGAAATTGTCTCCCGCAAACTTGGCCTGAATAGAATGAGATGTTTCGGGATCAGCAGGAGGACCTTGGGAGATTGTCTGTAAGACTGTGGAGAGAGATGGGAGGAACTAACGTCTTCGGGGGCTATATCAACTCGCGGAGCTTCCCTCATGGATCTGGTTTTCGGGTCGTAGTAGGAAGATTCGGTGTCAAGATTCATGAGATATTTTGCAGTGTCTTCACGAATCCGAAGATTTCGTACGGTCATTCGAGTCTTAGCGTCCATCTTCTGACCAGCCTGGTCAGCGGCATCGGCGTATTTATCTTCATCCTCGTCGTCACTCTCGTCACTACTTCCGAACTCATCTTCCTCGGCGGTTTTCTTCTTGGCCATCTTGCCGGCTTTGGCGACTTTCTTGACTTCTTTGAGGTCAGTGCTTTTATCGAGCTGTTCTTCGCGCATCTTTTGTCGGGCTTGTTCGAGTGCTTGGTGCTCCTCGACGACTTTCTTATGTTCCGCGGGATCGTATCCATCCCAACGATCTCGTTTCGCATCCCAATCTTGCTCGTTCTTTGACCCAAGTACTAGTTCATCTGGTGCAATATCTTTGTTGGACCATTTCGCACCCTTCTTTCGAGGCCGTTCCAGACAGTCGATGACTTGATGACTCATCGCTCCACAATTTGTACACGCGCCCTTCCTGAATTTAGTGGCTGCATGCACCTACAATTTCAGAGAGATGATGCAAGAAGAATCAGATCCGGTTCTCCATCCATTTGTAATGTTGATTGGTGTGGATAACCTCACTTTAATGCCCCGAGAAACTTGTTCCTTGAGCTTTGCTGGGTCCGCATTATATTCTTTCCCTTTCTGATGCTTCAAAGATGGTACACCGGTGTTCATGTACCAGGGCGCCTGAGCCATGAATTCTTTTAACCATTTTTGTTCAAGTCAGCAGAAATAAACGCCAACACGCCCTTCATTTTTACTATACATCGTAGTGAAAATAAAATCAATGCCTATGCTTACGAGGGATGTGAGGATTGATCGCATTTCCATCTTCGTCCACCTCGGCCGGGGCATTACCGGCCTTTCGAGCAGCATCGAGATCCTTTTGACGGCGGAACTCTTCTCTCGAGACCTTTCCGACGGCGGAGGCAGTGGCCATTTTTGTTTCCGCAGTGAGCCGTGTTTGGGGGATGTGGTGTTAGTCGATGTTAGTTGGTTGGTTGGCTGTTGCAACGTGCGAGTCCTCTTGCCAGCCGAGCGAGCCGGTTAGTGTGGTACTGGATGGGGTGAGCCCGGATCAGCTGTGTCGGATCGGATCCCTGTCGCGCATACATGCATGTCCTTTTTTTTTTTTTTTCTTGGTAACTTGTAATACTGGCATAAATTAAAAAGGCACATATTAAATACTCCGCCGCGGAAAAAACCCTACGACTCGGAACGGTCAACAGGAAATCTAGCCTTCACACATTTAGATACCACCAGTCGCTGCCAGTTTGGGCTCGATGACCGAATCATCTTCTCAGGACACTGAATATGAAGCCATCGAGATCTTGAAGGAGAAAGCCGGTCTTTACTACATTCGATGGGCTGGAGTAGATCCCGCAACCAATCAACCTTGGAAACCGAGTTGGGAACCAAAAGCGCTCGCCAATGACTTGCTCGTAGCCGATTGGAAGGAGAAGAAGAAGAAGAGGTGGAGACGTAGCTCTCGCAGGAATACCTATCGATCCGAGTCAATCTCGTATTGGTCTTCGTCCTCTGCTACGCCTTCCAACCGCCCAACCACAAGGAGGGAAAGCGAAACTCGGCGAAACCCTCGTTTATCCGTTGTCGTCCCGTCCATCAGCCCCGCGGATAGTCCCAAACCAAGCAAGAAGAGAAAGACAACAGGCAAGAAATCCAATACTCCTACCTCTCCTCCCTCCTCGCAGTCCCGCGGCACCGATTATACTTCCATTCCTGATGTAGAAGCAAGCACTAGCCTCACTTCATCCCAAAAAGTGAAATCCATCACCATCCTTGACACTCAATCCACTAACAGTCTTGAAAAGCAAAAGCGGGCCCCTAATTATCCTAAACCCAAGCGGCTGGAGAAGCCGAAGGCGAAAAAAGTTCTTCCACCAGAATCTTCAAGTCAGCCATTTTTTTTTTATCATTACATCTGGTGCTTCCTTCCGTGCATAGAAAAAAACAACCCCTGGATGGTTTATTCGTTCTAAAGAAGATTTCCTCATACTAGCTGACTCGAACCTGGATGGTCCTTCTCGACGTGCTTCCGGGTCCCCCTCCTCTTCTCAAGGCCGACCTGATTCCCAGGCACCTCACAATTCTCCGCCCCAGCGAGATCTGGATTCTCCCCCGCAGCAAGGCACGCATCCTGAGCAGTTAGATGTCCCACCTTCATCTCACCAAAGTATTCCCCGATCTCGAGAGCTTGCACCTGAGGAATTTTTCCAAGACTCCTCCAGCCACCACACCCCCGAAGTTGAAGACGAATACTCCCACCTGGGTCTGGCTAACACGGCCACTCCCCTCTCGCCTATCGCATCACTGGATGATGATGCAGTCATTCATCGCGGATATTCAGGTCCGAACTCACGAAAATCCAGAACCCACAAGCCATCTCCATCTCATGTCACATCTAGAAAGAAAAAATTAAAATCCAACTCTCAAAATGATGTACGTGAGATCATTTGCGGCCAGTGTCCTTTCAATTTAGTCCATCTCTACGAGAGTTGACTTTTTTTTTACAAAAAAAAAAAAAATCGCAAACCTTTCCGTTGATCGTACGCAACTTTCAAGGAACCACCAGCAAGCATTCTGGCAGAAGAAACGGACGAACCTTCATCTAGCTCCACAAGGCCATCTCAACACACAAATCAAGTACGTAGGCAGTTATGTGGTCAATGCTTTTGTCATTCCACAGGTTTTTTTTTTGTTTGACAATTAACCCTCCTGGTTTTGATAAACTTCAAGGCAAGAATGCACGAACCATCGCCTAACCCTGAAATACCGCCTCGGTCAAGTTATGAACCCGATGCCACGACAGCCGAGCTTATAGCCAGTCTAAATGATCATGAAGATTCGGACCATCAATCCAAGATCACCGACTACATTTCCCGGGCCCATGTCGACCCGGTGGATAAAAACTTCATCCTGAAATTTGTCAAGGATCCCCTATCTTATCTTGGTACGTTGAGATCCAAGAATTAATTGAACCAAAAAGTTATAGGATTCCATAGGTTACACAAATATTGAGAGTTTCGCGTTTACAACTTTTCTACATAGCTGATCCGACCAATGAAGTGGAGCAGTTTCGAAAAGAACTCAACCTTGGCGACATGTTGGGATTTGAGCTTGAAAGGAAAAAAACTGGCTCGGTTTGTTTATGGTTTGACCTGAATGATCCTGCTCATCCCAAATACTACATCACGTGGGAAAATGTGTCAGGACTGAAAAATTATGCGTCTCGGCTCTGTAAGTTAATGCGCAATTTATTAAATTATATCACACAAGTGGGACCCTGCATATTCTCATAACACTGCTTTATTTTTTTTTTTCGAAAATAAAAAATACAAAATAAGTTCGCTATCCTCCACCTCGTAGGTATTCGATTTCCAGTGCCCCTGAAGACAACGAGGTGAGGTCACCTGGTCTGGCCAACCAGACCGCCGTCAGCCCGTCTCCGTTGCATGAAGATACCTCACTAGTATCCAAGGACCCCGGTGACAGACCAAATGATCATCCTCTAGATGAGAGACACGTCGACCGAATAATTCAGGACCACATTGAAAGCCCAAGCCCGTGCCCCGGCGAAAAATCAAACCAAGATCCTCCCAATGAGGGCCTCGACCCTCACGCAAGCCCACGCCAGCGCCCCGTCGAAAGTTCAAATCAGCCTCCCAGAGCAGCAGAAATGACTTCTCCCATACGCTCAGACATACGCCCTGCCGATCAATCAGCTGAGGAACCCGCTCGAAACCCAAATCAGGATGCTGCAAAGAGGCCACATAAGGACTCCGTCGACAGGCCAGATAGAGAGCCCATCAAAAGACCGGACAAGGAGCCAGTCGTCAGACCGGACAAGCACCCCCGTCAAAGGCCAAATGACGGTGACCTTGGAATGCCAAATCGCCGCAGTCAATCTGTACCCTCTCAAGAGGAATCCCGGGTGCCCCCTCAGCCATCATCTGAAATCGAAAAAACCTCGCCTATGCCCCTTGACGACACTATCAGTGGTGTAACGTTGGATCTCGATGCTGGCTTCTTGGTCGACCCCGTACTCTCGCAACCACTGCACAGCAGGACGCCTTCTATGGAGCCAGTACATCCGAGCGACCACTCCAGTAATTCAGCCGCTGACTCAGATTTTTCACCTGACATGGCCGTGGATGAAAAAGACACAAATAACGTTTGTATCAACAATGATCAATTTAAAATCCAAGAGCTCGAGAAGACCATTGCCAAGCTGAGCAACTTGTTGAAAGGTGCACTGGAAGCTAACACGTCCGAGTACGCCAAGCGAGTCGAGGCTGAAAAGGAACTCACTGAAAGCTATGAAGCATCAAAAAAGGAACTCGTTGAAACTTTCCAAGCCAAGTTGAGAAGTCAAGAAGCACGCATAACTGACTTGGAATCCCAACTTCGCAACCAAGATATCGAGCTGACCGGCCGACGTGTGAAGGATATGAATTCCCAACTCGAAATCGATAAATTGGCCACTAAAATAAAGTCACTTCAAACTAACTTGGTAGAAGGAAAACAGCCAGCACGCCAGCTCTATGACAAATTCATGAATCGACAGAAACAAGAGCTGTCACAGGTCCAAGCCGAGTTGAATCTCGCCCACGAGAGGGTCAAGCGGATTCAAAGGCAAAAAGATTTGGCCGACAAGAAGAACGACGAGCTCCTCACGTCCTTTTCGAAACAGAACGAGGAATTGCGTGCCCAACTCAAGAGGACAAACGCGCAATGTTGCAGCCAAGCCCTCGCGATTGAGCATCTCAAATTTGAAGTCCAAGATTTGACAGAAACGGAGGCGCTTCAGAAGAAGACCATTAAAGAGCTCACAACTTATCTAGGCATAGTACCGTCATCCTCAGAGAAGGACGGCAGTGTTGCAGCCCATCCAGACTCGAATCTGCCCTCTGCAAATGTCACCGATCAAGTGCCTGGACAAGTGTCCCAACTGGAAAGGTGCAGCTTAGGTGCGCAACCTAAAACTGTCTACCCATCGCTTCGGCCCATCTCGAGCGACAATGAAGAGGAAAGCCAATTAATGAAATCGACGGCCCATCAGTCTTCGTCCGGATACTCGAAAGCGCTCTCGGCATCGCTTCTTGAGGACGTCTCACAGTCCTCCTCCTCTCTTCCTCGTCATTCATGTCCGCCGCCAAACGGCCAAAATGTCTTCAAATCCATCCGCAGCTCTCTTCAGTACTCCTCTTCCCCTCTCTGCCCTCATCGATTCGGCACTTCCTTGACTACCCCAACCTCCGCTGCTACCCGCACTCAAGTCCCGCTTGGCATATCCTCCGAGTCCCAGAATTCTGGAACCCAACATAGTAATCATTGATTTTTTTTTTCTTGTTGGAAGTGAGGTCTTGGCCCAAGCCCGAATTCTGGTCAGCTGTTGTGGAACTCGGATTTGAAACACGATGATCATGGGACATAAGCCGATGCTCCCCACATTACAAGACCGCAGCTCCTCGAGTTAAGCTGGGGGCCATTCATCATCCTGATCGTGTAAGGCGGGGGAATGTGCTGGTGATGTGTATGTACACGAAGTAAGGAAGCTCACATGGTCGAGCCGTGGACTTGGAGTGATAGATCGGTTGTAATGGTTTTTTGGATTGACAGGTTGTGCCATCGTCCCGAGAGAAGGGTGGGTTGGGCAGCTTCTACTGCTTCACCGGTATGTGCATCTCCACTCGAGTGGTTAAAACGCACCAACTGAACCTTTCTTCCATCCTCTCGAAAACAGTCACTCTTGACGACTTTCTGCGTATTTTTCACTCAACAACTGCCCTAAAATTGCTTGTCAAACTTTGATTCCCCAATGCTGGTAGCCTCTGATTCAAGCATCTTCATGAACATGACTGACTGTAAATGAACTCGGCTGTCATCTTTTGACATCATCTGTATTCAGACAATTCAATAAAACTCAGCTATAAAATTATGAGCGGGTGAGGAAAAGGATCAAACACACATATTGGAACCATTTTTGGGGGAGAGAAATGGAACAAGCAGATGAATAAGCATGGCACCTGGTGCAGCAGAATCCAAGGATTCCACTGGTCCCAAGGGTGTAACTCTGAGATGACTGTATAAGACATCTTGATTGCGGCTCAAAGAGCAGTCCCACCAAAACACTGGATCAGACGCAATGGGACTCATGCCAGGGAACTGGTTTTACACCCTGCAAGTCCCTCTCTGCAGTTGGCACAATGCAACAGGGGCTTGGCCACTTGCAGCACAATCCAGCATGGTGGGGCTTGTGTTAAGTTTGGGTGAAGCTTGAAGAACATCCAGCCTCTATTCCATGGGCTGCTGAATGCCAGACATAACCAATCCACCTTTCAAACTCTCTCTATTTATCAAATCACCACTATGCAAAAATGGGCTCTCCACAAAACATGGGTAAGCAGGTGCCCCCCATTGTTGGCCAGTTTAGGCATGCAGACACAGTGTCTGGCCTGAAAGATTGTCAGCCTTAGAGACACTCCAGAGTATCCAAAAGCCTGCATGCAGCAGTGGGCCGCTATGCTACAAGGCCAAAATAGCATAGCGTAGCGGGTTTTTTTCCCTCCACCAACGCTGTAGCATTAGTGGCACTACAGCGTTTTTAGCGGCTATTTCTGCCACAAAACACCATAGCATAGCATAACAAGGCCTTTTTTGAACTTGTTCCGTTAGTGTTAGTGCAAAACTGCTGATGGCTACAACAAAAGTCATTGGCTGTTAGTGGTTTTATGCTACACTACACTGTGCTAACACTACTGTTAGCCTAGTGGACCCAGAATTGCTGAATATATATACTGTTGGAATTTCAATTGTCTCTGATTTTCCTTTTTAGTCTTCATCCACAGATGTCACCACTCTCATTGTTCAACTTGTGTTCTTTATTCATTTCTGCCAACTCATAAACCCACAAGTTGGTCATTTGTATTTAGCTTACTTAAACCCAGCTAGATACCACTGAATAAGAAGCCATCAGTCCTTACCATATTGATCCTT